>WEKY01051454.1:58207-156616 GCA_013390045.1 Picathartes gymnocephalus
TAGGCACAGGAAGGTTTCTTTTAGAGCACGCAGGTGGAAAAAAGACCTTTATGACAGTTTTGTCATTTTCAAAAAAATGCCTCATTCTCTGAATTTCCCCTGCCAGGCAAGGTTGTTATAAATGGTAGGTAGGGAAAGCAGAGTGTGGCAATAAAGGGGTTAATCCGCAGAGCACAGAGCCATCTGGCTGAGCTGGTTTGTTATAATCGAGCAGATTATGTTCACGGGACTCAGAGTTTAAGGCTCCTCTCCCATAGAGCAACTCTGCACAACCCAAGGAGACCAACTTCGGGACTTTGAATGAACGTATTTACATCCACCTTTCTCTTCATGTCGACTTTTCTGGAAACATTCACACGGATGCCATGGTTACTCCTACCACGGTAAGGGAAATTTGACGTTTTCTAATAGGGTCCTAAGAGGGCGGGGAGGGGGGAGAGGGGTCCTTTAAAGAAGTATAATGGGTAGGAGATGGGGGTCCTGTGAGCGGTAGATGTGTCCCAAATGTTGCCTTTCCCATTGTGCCTCCTCCTTCCCCCACCCCTACTTGCCCTGTAGTTTGCTTCAGTCCCGAGGTTCCCCTCTCCTCCTGCTCCTCACGCTGTTGTTCGGGTCCCCGGAAAGAAAGCGGTGGAGGAGAAATACGAGGTGCTACAGCAATCTGATTTAAGAGGCAAAAGCAAAGGAGACTTTTCATTTTATCTTAAGAGGGAAACCAGCAAGTTCAGATATAACAAAAGGGGTTGAAAATCTTGACCGTGGATTGCAAGAGCCAGCCTCAGCACACGTAGCGTGCTTGCCCTCCGGCAAAATTAGAGCCCATGACAAGCAAAGCCAAAATTCCCAATTTCTAGACCTTGCCTACCTCAGGTAACCAGCTTCACTGGAGCTTTTATATTTTGTGTGTGTGCCAGACACTGGAAACCCTTTTCATGACCTTTGTATCAATCCTCATTCTCCTCAAACCCAAACACTAAATTCACTGGGAAGAGCTGGAGATCAAAAGATTCCCTGCACGTCTGTGTCTAGGTAAAAAAGATACACTTGCTCTGTGCTGGAATGGCAGGGAAACTATTCTTATGTTGCAGCTCCCAGTGTTTAGTGAGTGCCTTCTAGGAATGCAGCACACAACTAATCAACAGAGATGCACATCTAGAGAACAAAATAGAAAGCTGTTTCTCATCTAAACAGTTGAAATGCAGCTTAAAGCGTCAGTTACTGGCGAGTCCTTATGGAGACACCAAACTGCTCTTAGCTAAGAGGGGAAAAAAGTCCTTGAATGATTCAGATAGTTTTCTGATCAGTTCTTAATCCTTCATTAAAATAAACGGGAAGGCTCTGTGCTGGTCTTATCTCTCAAACTATAAGTATGCAGTTTCTGGAGAGATGGATATTTTGGATTGAATAGGGCTGCTATGCGCACATTCTCTGGTTCCTATATTGCAAAACCAGTTATTTAGAGAGGACTTTGTGTGTGTGTGTGTGTGTGTGTGTGTGTGTGTGTGTGTGTGATGGGGGTTGCTTCTCCCCCTCCCCCCTTTTTAAATAGACAGGGATGTGTGTTATATGGTCCAGACGATTGTTGTGAGCAGTCTTTGCTCTCAGGCTCGTGTGATTTGTTGCATGAGGAGTGCAAATGGTATGTAAAGTTTTGCCTTTGCATTGTGCCTTCAGGAAAATATCCAGACAAGTAGGAGAGGCATTCTCAGGCACAGAAATACCTGATGTGTGCAAGCCTGCAACTGGAGAAGGGGCACAAGAAGCACCTATAAATGGGATGCAAGGAAAAGGGACATCGAATAGTAATAAAACAGAAAAAGGAAAAAAAACCAAACCTTGCCAGACAAAAGCAGCAGAGAATGGACGAGTTCAGCATGGTCCCAGCTGCTGGTAGTAAAAAGACTGGTCTGAGATACATGTGTCAATACCAGGGGCTCTGTGTGTGAGCATGGTGGGGGGACAAAATCCAGGCATGATTGCAGGTGGTTGACCCAAAACATGGGGAGGAGAGGAGGTACCAGCAGAGCCAGGAGGGGAGTGCTTTGTGTAGAAGGGTGCTGTACGCTGAGGTATGCAAAACATGTAGGTTTAAGAGGTTTTGTTTGTATTGTTCTGCTGTGGGTTGGGGTTTTTTTCTTTTTCTCTTCAGAGAACAAAAAATGAGATGGTGCATATAAAGGTAGATAAAAACTGGAGGGAAGGTGTTATACAGCAGAAATAAAGTGCTACATGTTCATTGTTGTGCAGTGGAGTAATAAGGGCAGGTGAGACGTGCAAAAGTGATCAGCTTGAAAGGGAAACTGCTGCACATCAACTGGAAAAAGAGGATCTTTGTGGGTGGCAGAAAGTTTAGGAGCTCACAAGAGGAAGTAACACTCAAGAGAGATGGGAAAAGGTACAGGCTGGAGGCTGGGTGAGGATTTGAAAGGGACACACAAGGATGGTAGGGTCTGCAAGGGGGAGGTTGGGTATGGAGTGGGAGTGGAGGGAGAAAGGTGAAAGCACAAAGGATGTTTGGAGGAGGAATTAAAATGGGAACTATTGGCTATTTGGAGAAAGGTATGGTAAATAATCAGTTACATGATGCTTGTGGGGGGTGTCAAAAGGAGACACCTTTGATTCTGTCAAGAAATAGATATGGGGATGTATTTATAAGGAAAGTATCAGAGTATGAAAGGCCAGGCTTGAATGGTGATGGAAACATGTGCCGAGAACAGGAACACAGAGGGGAAATCAAGCTGGATGGAGATAGAGTGGGGTGAGGGGAAAAGGGTCCTGTAATTATGCGAAAGGGCAACTAATTAGGGATATTTCAGAGGAGGCTGGAAGCCTGCTGGAGTGTGCTGCCTGCCTGCAAGGGAGAGGCAGAACTGGGGAAAATGTCATGGGGAAGTGGTGTGAAGAACTTCAAGAGAGTGGAAGTCCCAGGGACAGGATGAACTGTGATGAAGATATAAAGCCATGGCAGGTGTTGAGAAGCACGAGAATGGGGAAAAATTAAGGAATGTAGGAGGCATGAGTGAGGATGAAATGAAGAGCTATGTCTTCTGTAAGGATGCCTAGGGAGGAGGTGGTTTAGAGGAGATACAGGGCGAGAGAGCAGAGAGGGAGGGAAAATTTGGGGGTGTGTTTCTTAGTAGGCAAAGAGAGGAAGTGGTGCAAAGGTGCAGTGGTTTGCTCAGCAGAATGGGGGATGCCTCTTTACTGGGGAGTTGGAGTAACACAGGGAAAGAACAGGCAGTAAGTTACAGGGGAAGCAGTTGGGGCAAGGAGTAATGGGAAGACTGTGGGAGGAAGAGAACGTACACAAACAAAAAGGAACGATTTTCTGTTGCAACAGACGTAACAAATGTGTTTATATCTCTGTGGTAGGTACTGGCTGAGTGAAACAGCAAGAGGGAATGGAACAAATGTGCTGGTGGAGAAATGACTAAAGATACAAAGGGGTGGGAGGAGAAGGAATGGGAGGAAAAACTACCTGGAGGGCTGTATAAGCCACATGGCTGCGCTGAGGTCAAAAGTAAAGTGTGAAGCATGTGGGGAAGCGAGTGGAGTTGGGAGCTGTAGGGCATGAGGTGGAAGTGGATGGGAATGACAGTTCCTGTTACAAGGGGTGAGGAGCTCAGCGTGGGTTGACACGCAGCAGTGTGGGAGCGAGGAAGGGACCTCTCAGGCTGTGCCTGCTTGCAAGGTCTGTGCAAGGGAAGGTGAAAGGAGGGAAAAGCTGTGTCTGATAAGAGAGATTTGTGCACACAGCATGCTCGAAGGAAGTGAGGGAAGTACAGGTGAGGATTGCAGACCTGGGTGTGGGGCCTGGGAGAAGGAAAACTGCTTATGGGGGAAGGAAGAGTGATGAGGAGTGAGAAAAAGTTAATGATGGCTTAAGCCATCTGTCATTATCAGCCTCTTGGTGTGAGGGAGGCTGTCTAAGTGTGCAAGGGGCCCTAGGTGCATGCAGTGCATCAGGAGAGCAGATTGGGAGTTCAGTGCAAGGGCACAGGTAAATCCATACAGCCCTTGGTGGTAGGTGCATGGATACATGGAATGCTGGTCCTGTGTGAGCGCCAGGGGTGAATGCGTTCAGTGGGTGCTGTGCTTGTGGGACTGGCAGGGTTGCAGGTGATGAGGACAATCCAGGAAGAAGCTGAAATCCTTGAGGGGCGTGTAAGAGCCCTGGGTTGCTGTAAGGGATGAAGGGCTGTGTGGAAGTCCCGAAGAGCCACCCAGGAGGCTGTGCTGACGTGCAGGGTGGCTGCCAGAGGCTCAGTGGGGCTTCACGTGTCCACTGCGTTCATGGCACAGCTCTCCATGTTGAAATCACTTACATAAGGCCAGCACCAGGGGTGAGTTTCGTGAGTGCTAGGAAAGCAATGTTTGCATTGAGAAGGAGGATAGGAGAGGATGACTAACCGGGAAAATGGTTTGGTGCGTGGGTAGCGATAGGACCCAACGTGCTCGAGATTTACCTGCCTTCTGCATGACTTGCACAGCAGGCAGGTTCTCCTCTAGAGACATTTTGCAGGCTTTTTATGAAGAACTGCTGAATAATCCTTAGAAAATCCTAGTAGATTTAACTACAATGTCTAAACCAGCTTCATTCAGAAGTGTGCCAATGCAAAAGTTTACCTTATGTTTAGGCATTAAAACCTCTGAATTCTGCTGCTGGCACAAAAGGGCAGAGAGGTTTCTCTGGGACGAGTTAACAGGGCTCTTGGATGAACAACCATTGGTCTGAAGCACACAGAAGGACTACAGATGTCAGTCAAAGAAAGAGGAAAGCATTGGCTTTCTCCATGGCTTGAAGCAGTGCTGGAGTAATGTGAAGTTGGCTGAAGGCTGAAAACGCGGGATACATCTTGGGTGTCAGAGAGAAGCACTAGGAACTTATTTCCCTTCAAAACAATTGCATTTATTGACAACAGCTGTTCTTCAAATCTGGTCTAAAACCATCTTCAAATTGTGTGGCTTGCCTAGGACTCAGGAGTCTTCTACACTGAGTAGGAAAGTGCTTGTTTCCACCCATAGCTGGTGAGAAGATTGTGAGTAATCCTGTGGGACTTGCACTGGAAGAAGTCAGTCTGATCACACAGAACCTTTAAACTTAAAAGGTTGAAGCCTCTGAGTCCAGACCTTACGTAACATCAGTCCCATGGACCACGGCTTGTAGATCCCTTTTCTCTTCATTGCAAGGACCAATTCCTGCTAAAATAAAAACAAACAGTCTGTGAAATGGTAAGCAGTTAGTGTTCAAGCAGCCATAGGTTGTGCTGGGAACCTGTTGTCTGTTTCACTGGTTTCCCACTGCAGAATCCAGTTCAAGCTCTCCAGATGGATAATTTTTCCTGGCAGCTCTTGCAGCTGGTTACAGCCTGCAGGAAGCACCTTTCTCCTCTGGTGGGAGTGAACTTCCCACCATGGCAGGCTGTAGGTGGAGGGGATGGTGAAGCACTTGTCCATGAGGGGGAGATGCAGTCCCAGATATTGGGATTCAGCTGGGCTGAAACCACACACCACAGCCTGCTCAGCCCACTGCCACCAGTGCTTCCGTGGCCTATGACCACACTGGGAAAATAAAAATCAAACAGTGGCATCAACCTGTCAGCTGACTGAAAAAAAAAAGGGATTGATGGATTTTTGCAGGAAGGGGATCAAAGCAAGGGAGAATGAGCTGTGCTCAGTGAGGAGACCATGGGGCATTTATGCCTGCCTGGACCCTTTGCAGCCATGACAGTGCCAGAGAAATCTGCTTGTGAGGGGCTGAAACATCTAGATGTCCATGCAGATGTTTGCCTGGCCATGCGTGTGTGTCTCCTGGTGGTGTCCAGGAGCAGCCAGTGGGGAGGGATGACGGAGGGGGATGGCAGCTGTTCTGTGTGGGAGACTCCTGATGCATCTGTCAGTGGGGGATGAGGGGATCAGTCGCTTTCTGAGGGGACAGATGGGATGTGCATGTGAAGAGAGAAGTGCTAAGAGTGGATATGGAGTAGTTTCAAGGTTGTGAAATGAGTGTTATAGGGAACATCCACAGCTATGTTCCTGACTATATTGATGCCTGAAGTGGCTACCTAGAGACTAGACAGGAGGAAGGGAATAAAGGGGGATATTTATTTAAAAGGCCTTCAAAGGCACAGCCTGGGGAGCCAGAGGCTGGTCTCAAAATGGACCCCAAGATGGACCCCGAGTCACGAGTTCTTCACACCTTTATAGGTTTGGTCCATTTGCATAGCAGCATAAACTCGCCAATTAAAACTTTAGCTAATGATGTAATTTCCCCAGCTTACCTTCCCTTCTCAAGATGTTGGTTTACATGTTTTGGGCCCAGGACAGTCTGGGTGTCCTTGGAGAGTAGGCTTGGAAAGGCTTTGTTATGTCAATCTTAACATGAGAGAACAGCACCTCACAGGCTACAAGACACTGCCGAGTTGCACACTAAGCACTACAGGATTTGGAAAATATGAAAGTTAAAATCCAAGGCATCAGTATCATGAGCCTTAAGTCTATAGGGGAAGGGGAGTCCTCTGCGGGAGTCCTCTGCAGGAGTCCTCAAGGGAGATTATACTTCCCAAGGAATCAAAAGAAAAACCTCACTCAAGCATCCAGTTCAGTTCAGTCTCCTTCTCTCTTTCACACGGTGCAAGCAAGCCAGGAAAGATGGCCCTTTGCTTCAGGGCAGCAAGCAGTTGCAAGATCACAGCAGGACCATATACTCCTCCCTCCCTGATCTTTCCCCGCCTGTCTCCTCTTCACCTCTTCACACATACAAGGAATATGCTTTCTCAGCTCGGCCTCTGTGTTTGGAATTCCCACCTGAGGGAACGCGTGAGTGAGGACACTGCCGGGTAGGGGAAGGCTGTGTGTCTGTGCATGTCAAAACAGAGTTTGCTGGTTGTCATCTCAGGCTCAGAGAAGGAGCCTGTTGGTTGCATTGTGATGCACATGGGAAGGATGGCAGGGTATTCCGAGTTACCATCAGGAAGAGTGTGACTCATTGCCATTCTGCATGTGGCTTCAGAGGGAGTCACTGCTTGCGTAGCTGTGAAAATTCTGTGTAGCAATTCAGATTCTGCAGAGCAAAGTCCACTTGTGTTATCTATCAAAAAATCTGCACCAGAGGTGATGAACACACTCTGGAAGGATTGAACCCACAAGGTAAGGTTTGCAGAACTCCTCCAACATTTGCTGTGCTTCCACTGTGCATATTGCCCATAATGGAACCACAGCAATAAACGTGCTTCTTCTCAGTTGCTCTTTCACACCTTCCAGCAATAAATTCCTGTATTTTGAGCCTGACCCTGCTATACATTTTACATGTTTTATCTTACATTAGCTGAGTTAGCATGTAAGAATCTAGTTAATTCGAAAAAATGTATTTCTAGGCAATGCCTTACAAAAAATTCATCCACATTTGCCAAAAGTCTAAATTGATACTGTCAGAGGTAACTAGCAGGGAACTGTAGAGCTGCAGAGGGAAGAAGTACTTTGTACTCTACATAAATTCAGGTTGGGAGTGTGAAACTTAAGCCCAACCACTTCTGAAAAGCTCTGTGGTTAGAAAAGTTTGAATACAGCATCGTCTCCTGTGACTTCTGCATCACCCAGGAAATGAACTGACTTTCAAGAACAAAATCAGCTTCAGTCCCCTCAAGAGATGTGATTTGGGCAGTGTTTGATTTCTGCTCCAAACCAAGATGAGATATTTTGGCTTTTAGCTATCAAATATAGACCTCATAAATCTGATGGAGACCAAGCCACAGTTGTTAAGAGGGACACGTCATTTCATGTGCTGAGGGGTCTTTCCTGGATTTGTACATTCAAAAGTTAGAAAATATTTACCCGCTTCAATATTTTCATCTCCTGTGAGATGTAAAACTCTTCCCTTCACTCATTTCTCAAACAACTTTCACAGTCAGATTTTACATGATTGACTTTCCAAATGGATGATGCAGATAATTCCATAACAAAAAAAAAAGAAAAAAAATCTTCCTGACAGGATGGTTTTTCTTTGCAATTTATCCGTGTTTGCCTGTTATCCCACTTAGATCCCCTAACATCTTGAGCAACTTTCCTTCTTTGTTACTGTTTACTAAAGATATCACTCACATATTTGACTTAAGCTGTCCTTTGTTTTAAGCCCATTATTCTATTACAGATTTAATATTACATTTTTTCCTCTAAGCATATTCTTCAATTTCTTAATTATGTTTTTTTGGTTTTCCGACTTCCCTCAATTTCATCCAAAACTTTGTGGAACTAGAGCATTCAGGAATAAAAGTGATGTTCCAAAACCAGGAGACATCTTTCCTCTATTTGCCTGCCTTCTGCAATTACACTGACTTTTTGCACTCGCTATTTTTCTCTTTGGTGTCTTCCTTCTACTGTAAAAGAACTTCTATCTAATAAATCTAGCACTAATTCCTTGTTTAAATCATGGCTAGCTAATTTCCATTATTATACCTTTCCAACTTCCTCCCTAACATTTAATACAGTTGCTCTGAATTGATTTTTCCTAGATATATTATCTTAGGCTTTTCTTCTCTGAATCTCTTATTTTCTGCAAATTTTTCTAAAAAATCTCTGTCTTTCTATACAGCACTTCTTTTCTATCCTTTCAATTCTTTCTATCTATCTACAGCCCATTCCTTCTTCCATTTCATTTTTCTTCAGCTTTACTCTTTAACACTTTCAGGCTGAGGTGATTTTTGAGGTGCCTTCCAACCCAAAACATTCCATGTTTCTATGATTTTCACAGGGTAAAATTCTTGAGAGAGATGGTAACCATCTCATCATATAGGGCCTACTTCAGGAAATATTGCCTCAATATGTCTTTCTTCCTGGATGGGCTCTAGATGTACTTAGAACAAAGTATTAATTATTTATTAATACAAAGAGTATTAATGAAATTGTCTGGGCAGAGACCTTTTTTCCTGCTCAGAGAATATGTCTGTGTTCAAACTGCCTATCTGTGTTCCCTTCCTGTGTTCAAACTGCCTTTTAAAGTCTGAAACACTCAGGAAATATGTTTAGTTTTTCTGTTGAAAAGCAAACCATCACAAGCTCTGAGAAAATAAAAACAATCTAAATACTGCTGCAAGATGATTTTGGGGAGGAGATTTTGTTGTTGTTGCTGTTGTTTTACCAAAACAAGACAAAAATAAGCAAAAGCTTCATGGAGTTAAATCTTGCCCTGGAATGCTAAAGCTGCTTTTCACATCTGCTAGGATAGGGAGTGGTCTGCCTTGGAAAAGTTAGCGTTTTGGGGAAACAGAAATGTTTTTAAAGTCCAGTGATTTTTTTTCCCTGTCTTTTCTCTAGTAGGAAATCTTCCTGTTAATTTTTTTTTTTTCAGAGGTTGTTCTCACTTGCCTCATTCCTCTAAAATAAAAGCTGATGAATTTTCAGCATTATCTGTTTCTTGAACCACCATTAAGCAAATGCTATTGGTTTAGTTGTCCTTTGTTGAGTTCATTTGTTTACCTCAATCTCTCTTTGCACCTCTGGTTCAGACTGTGCCTTTCCTGACTCTGGTTTGACACCAGCACTTCCACTGATCCCAGTGCATTTCTGATTTACACAGGATCAGGGCAAACATGGAAACCCACCTGACTGCAGGTCAAATTCTGGCCTCAGTTGCACCCAGGCAATCCTACTTAAATTTGTGAGGCTGTAACTTTGAATTTGCATCTTGGGGTCTGTTTTTGGGGATATTTTTTAAGCCATGAATGCACATCCAAAGCAATTAATATGTTGAGCCATAGAAATCAGAGAAGGGGAAAGACTATGCCTATATTTGATAACTGGTATTTTGATTGGAAAAATTGCAACAAACCCTTTTTTGTTGTTGTTGTTGGAATTTGTTAGTTCTTTAGAAATGAAGCATTCCCCCCTTGTTCTAATAAATATCAACTAAGTCGCTGTGGACACCAAAGTTTAAAAAACCTTTCAGACTTCTTCCTTCCTCAAAACCCTGTGTCCTCCTGACCCATCCACCAGCCATCCACAGACCAGGGAATTGGTACTTGGAGCTACAAGGACAAAGCCAGTGAAGACCATGAACCTAGAGAAACCAAGGGCATGATGCTTCCGCCTCACAGGGGACTCTTGGGCTTAGGAGGCAAAGTGAAATTCCTCAGGACTGGAGTATTAAACCCAACAAAATCCATCTCTAGTATGGTCTAATATCTCCTAATATGGTCTGTGTCTCTAAGATCCCAGCCAGCCAGATAGAATATTCTTCAAAGCTCTGTCATGTCTAATTTTAAATTCATCAAGTGACTGGCTTCCACCACTCCACTTAAAATTTTCATACCATCTCCCATCCAACTTGAGTGCCATTCATTACTGCAGGATTGAGTGCTTTCCCATGGGCAAGTTGTTAGCAACAACACAGCCCTGGGTGGCAGTAGGACAGCTGGCAAGAGACCATTTTAGACAAGTGGTTTGGCTTCAATTTTACTTTGTCTTTAGTTAAATTCTAGCAGTTACCTTTTTGGGAGGCATTGTTTGAGGAAGAAGTGAAAATGAAATGTGTCGTCATTGAAACTAAAAGAAATATTTTAATAAATAACCTGTTCTTGGAGAATAGCTCTTTTTCAAGAGAAAGGTTGCACTGGTGAGGCCATACCTTGAGTCCTGGGCTCAGTTTTGGGGCCCTCACTACGAGAAGATCATTGAGGGGCTGGAGCGTGTCCAGAGAAAGGAACAGAGCTGGGGAAGGGGCTGTAGCCTCAGGAGGGGCTGAGGGAGCTGGGGGGGGGGCTCAGCCTGGAGGAAAGGAGGCTCAGGGGGGACCTTCTGGCTCTGCACAACTCCCTGACAGGAGGGGACAGCCGGGGGGGATCGAGCTCTGCTCCCAGGGAACAAGGGACAGGACAAGATGAAATGGCCTCAAGCTGTGCCAGGGGAGGTTCAGGTTGGACATCAGGGAGAATTTATTCATGGAAAGGGTGCTCAGGCATTGGAAGGGCTGCCCAAGGTGGTGGGGAATCCCTATCCCTGGAGGACTCCAAGGGACTACTGGACCTGTCACTCAGTGCTCTGCTCTGGGTGACAAGGTGGTTATTGGTCACAAGTTGGACTTGATGATCTTAAAGGGTTTTTCCAACCTCAGTGATTCTATGGTTCTGTGAAAAGCTCAGTACCATCTCCCCAAGATGATGGGTGCGTCTGTAGCCTGGCAGCAACCTGGACAGAGTTCCAGGAGGTAACTCCATACAAATTACCAGGCCTGCACCTTCCGTCACGGAGAGTCTCCAGATCCTCCAACCTATTAACAAAACTGCACCAGGATAACCAACCTTACTTCTGCTTGGATGGCAGTGCAGAGCTCTCCAGGGACAAATTACCCAAAGACAGCCTGTGGGCTGGTGTTAAGACATCCTGCTGTGTAAAGCAGCTCTGGGGGAGCAGCAGAGACAGCACTTCATGACCCAGCACCTGCAGGGCGAGCACAGAGGACAGTCCCTTGCTCCATGAGGTCAATGCAAACACCCTGAGGCTCCTCTCAGGTATTCAAACTGCTTGGTGAGGCACATAAACTAAGCTACAGCCTTTTTCCAGCTCCCCCAGGACAACATGATCCTTTAGGATGACTGGAATCAGAAATCCTCCTGGTCCTCTACAGGAATGACAGAATGGCCTGGGTTGGAAGGGACCTTAAAAATCACCCAGTTCCACACCCCTGCCATGGGCAGGGACACCTTCCACTATCCCAGGTTGCTCAGAGCCCCATCCAACCTGGCCTGGAACACTTCCAGGGATGCAGGGGCAGCCACAGCTTCTCTGGGCAACCTGTGCCAGAGCCTCAGCATGTTCACAGGGAAAAATTTCTTCCTAATATCTAACCTACATTTCCCTTTTCAGTGTGAAGCCATTCCCCCTTGTCCTGTCACTACAGTTCCTGATGAAAAGTCTCTCTCCAGTTTCCCTGTGGGCTCCCTTCAGATACTGGAAGATGCTCTGAGATCTCCACACCCTTCTCCTCTCCAGGCTGAGCAGCCTCAGCTTTCCTAGCCTGTCTCCACAGGGGACCTGCTCCAGTCTCCTTATCAACTTTGTGACCTCCTCTGGACTTGCTCCAACACTTCCTTGTCCTTCTTCTGTTGGGGGCACCAGAACTGGATGCAGTATTCCAGGTGGGGTCTCATCAGAGCAGAGAACACATGGGTACCACAGCCTTCCTTCAGCCAGGTCCATCAGTTAGATTATTTTCATTTTTATTCATAAATACCTTAAATATTAAGGCTATTCAGGGAGATTTGTTTATTCTAACTGCTATCTGAATTTTCTCCTGCTAACTGATTTTTTTTAGCAACACATGGAAACTAGGAGACTACAAAGTAGCATCCAAAATTATTTCCTGGTTACCTGGCAGATTTCCATTGTTGGATTTCACTTGGGTTTCTTTCTGTCTTTTCCCATCCATCAGCTTCTATTTTCCTCTTGCTGAATGTTCTTGAACAGCCAGTTGCTAGCTCTGGAGATAACTAACTTAACAGAGGCCTAATTCTGACCCCACTTACATGGAAGAAGACTAATGGCCCCCCAGGGAATAAGTTCATCTTGAGGCAGTGAAAATTTAGACCAGAGTCAAGACCTGAGAACTCAACGGAGAAACTTAGAAACTACTGCCAATAGCCAGGGAAATGAGAGTTGTTTCTGCATAAAAAAACCAACCAACCAACCAACAAACAAACAAACAAAAACCAAGCAAAAAACCCAAAAACCAAACAATACAAAATAAAACAAAAACAAACAAACAAACAAACAAAAACCCTAACAAACTTTTCTTAATGTAGAAAGAGTTTTCCAAATCTGAACTAGCAAAGCTTTCTCCAAAATTCTGTTCTGACCTGCCAAAAATTATCTAATTCCATTCCGATTCTATTCTTATTTGTTTGTTTGCTTCCTTGCTTCTTTTCTCCTCTCTCTTTGCAAGAAGGTTTTGGTGAGGTGACTCCAGCTCTTTCAATTTTTCCATCCATGAAATTCTTATCCAGATAAATTATGTCAGACCAAATCTGAAAAATGAAACCCAGCACCCTACCTTTGATCTGAGGCAAATAATCATAGGTGCCATCGCCAGCCTTCCACAGGAATCTGGTCCAGAGCAAAGGACTTGAAAAGAACCTCAAAGATACTTCTAAAAGCCATAAAATGTTTTAGCAATTTTGGGTTTTCCTCCCCTTTTCTTACTGAAAAGGAACAGATGGGAACAGAAGTAAACTCTGCCATCTGGAAAGACTGAAGGATCAGTATGAAAAGAGCCAGGTGTCAAGTTTGTTCATCACCAGCTCAGCTTTGTCAATTATCAACATCAAAACCTTGTCTCAACAAGGGCTGAATTACACTAAAGATAAATGATTTTGCAAAGCTATTTTTTCTGTATCTTTCTGTCACCTAATTGTTCAACTATCTTGAAAACTCCAGGTCTGAGCACAAAAAGGAAACAAATTAATTTTAAGTTTTACTTCTTATGCCACAGGAAATTGTCTGCCTTGGTCTTTCCTTCCCACCATTGAACACTGCAGTCTGGATTCCACTTAAAGTCCATTAGCTCTGTCACAACCTTTTAATATTTTGCCATATTAAATTTATGTATAGGTAATTTGGACCTTGTTCTTATAACAGTTTGAAATGGATATGCAGCACCTTTGAGTGGGAAATCAAAAGTACAAAAATCCTTATAGTGCTGTTTGGTCTCTGGAGAGTGTCTGAATCATCAACTTTTTTTCCTTTAAGTATTAGAAATTATGTGTGTAAATGCAAATTTATTTATATATATATATATGTATTATATATGTACATGTATATATGTGTGCATATATATACGTGCACTAACTGTACACAGAACAAGACTGAAGATGTCTTCTTCTTCATCTGAGTAGATTTTCTTTCTTTAATTATGTTTTATTTACATTTCATTTATGAGATTTCATACCACCTTTGGTTTTAATCTTATTATTATGTGAGTGGCTATTCCTGCTTTAAGCTTTCTACTGAAGGATATTTGACCCAATAATTTCCCTTCTGCATGCCAATGAGATTGATAATACAGAGCTCTAAAAATACAAATAAGGAACCTGGGGTGACACACTGAAAAGGGAAATTTACGTTAGATACTAGGAAGGAATTGTTCCCTGTGAGGGTGGGGAGGCCCTGGCACAGGGTGCCCAGAGATGCTCTGGCTGCCCCTGGATTCCTGGCAGTGTCCAAGGCCAGGTGGGATGGAGCTTGGAGAACCTGGGATAGTGGAAGGTGTCCCTGCCCATGGCAGGGTGTTGGGACAAGATGGTCTTTAATGTCCCTTTCAACCCAAAATACTCTATGGTTCTGCGACTCTCACAGATATATATATATAAAGTTATCCAACAGTTCCAATCAATATTTCTTTTCTTCAGACATGCACGCACGCTGTTTCTCAGTAAATACCCTCCACCCTCTTGCCATCTTTTGCAGAACAATTTTGCTTCTCTTTTGCAAAGCAAATCTTTCCAAAAGCTGGAGCTGCATAAACTGGTACTGTTTTTCCACGCATAATGCAATCCTTGATGGTTCTTTACAAGTTGGCTTTGATTGCCTTTTGTCAAATTTTGCCTGTAGTCCTCAATTATCTCCTGTGTCTGCATATCCCTATGGGTTTGTGGTTTGGTAACCCAGTCAGCTGTGGTTGTCTTCTGTTTTTCCTCCAAAACATGCAATTTGTTTTGTTTCTGCTGTGCAATCTGGCAATTTTTCCTTTCCCCCCCCCCAAACAAAGATCAAGAGTTTGTAATATTATATTTTTCCGCTCAGTTTGATGCTTCTGTGCCCCAGCATCACCTAAGTAATGAGGTCCACAAGCTCCCCTGAAATTTCCTGTAAAAATCTTAAATTTGTTGTGTAAAAAAAGGTTTGTCCCAATTTTTTTTAATCTTTATATGATGCTGATACCTTTCAAATTTTCTTTACCACTCTCTTGCTCTTCTTCTCCTGATACCATGATAATGAAGTAAATCTATGACCTCTGACCAAACCCCCAAGACAAAACAGACACAATTATTGCTGCTTATGTCCTTTTTCAATGCATTACTTATTTTTATGAGAAGGCAAATTCTTGTTTGAATCCCTTCTGTTTGGCTTCAGGAAAGGTTAGACTCTCTGAGGATCTTTGGCATCTCTATTTACTCATCATCATCTTTTTTCTCTTCAGGCTTTACATATGATCTTTTTTTCTCATTTTTGTCCTTTCGCAATGCACTGTGCCTTGGTGAGGGTTAGACAGAACCCAGACAAAAAAAAAAAAAAGGAATTAAGGGAAAAGGCATCACTGCATTCCTATTTCAAAATGACTGAAATTGAAACCATCTTGAGTGGTTAAAATCAGGGGGTTTTTATTTCAAAGTTCTTTAGAGGCACAGAAAAAGAATTGCTTTATCACACCTTTGCACTGCATCTCCATCTACTTAATCAGATGATGATTTAACAGTTTTGTTTATTTGCCTTCTCATTTCATGAAAGGTTTTTAGTACGTCTCGCTTTGGTATGTTCCCTCCTAGATATTTGTACAGATTTAGTGCAGTGGTTGTGTCTTTACCTCAGCATTCCTTCTTCGCAATCAAAACTGTGTCAACATTTCTTCAACCTTGTTTCTTTTGCTCTTGGTAATATCTGATTTCCTTGCAATAAAAGCTTTTTTTCATGTAAAAAATAATAATCAAAAAGCCCCCAACAATAAAGAAATCCCAAACTTTAATCTACAGCCTAAAATGTGGATTTAAAGCAAGCTAAAAAGAAGGGACCTTAAGGATCCTCTTGTCCCAACCTCCCTGCCATGGGGGCAGGGACACCTTCCACCATCCCAGGTTGCTCAGAGCCCCATCCAACCTGGCCTGGAACACTTGCAGGGATGGGGCAGCCACAGCTTATCTGGGCACCCTGTGCCAGGGCCTCAGCACCCTCACAGAATAGAATTCCTTCCCAATATCCCATCTAAACCTGCTCTCTGTCAGTGTGAAGCCATTCCCCCTTGTCCTGTCACTCCAGGCCCTTGTCAAGAGTCTCTCTCCATCTTTCCTGTGGGCTCCCTTCAGGCACTGCAAGGCCACAGTGAGGTCACCCCAAAGCCTTCTCTTCTCCTGGCAGAACAACCCCAATTCTAAAGCAATAACTGCATGGCTAAAGAGTATTTCTGTTCCAACAAATATTTTCACATTTATCATGTTATCATACCAAATTTTAAACATTTATTTAGAAGCAACTGGGAGTCAGACCAGACTGCCTCTATTGGGGAATTCTGAAAGAGCAGACACATCTTATTTCTTTTTCTGTGTGTGTGTTCTGATGGTTACTTGCCCTGAAATAATTGGAAGATTCCTTTCTAGTTCAGTAGGAAGATCCATCTGTTGGCCAGTTTAATTTTATTTATTGCACATTGCAGTGAGGGAAGCACTTGTTCACAGTGTAAAAATCTTCAGTGCTGACAGCCCACTTTGTACAGTCCTTCTACTTAGTGTCTCTGTAAACCCAGCTAACTCAAAGGTTTATAGTGAGGTACTGGAAAATAAATGCAATTATCTGACTTTCTGATCAGTCCAGTTGTTTCAGAGGGATCAGCAGTCCCTGCGAGTTATAATCATACTCTTGGAGAAAAGTGGGACCAAAGCTTTCAGGCTCTTTCACCCACAACAAGCTGGAACTTGCACTCACACGTAGCTTTAAGTGAGTAAATTCCTTTCATCACATGCTTGTAGAAGGGTGTGCATCTGAAAAATGCAGCCCTTCTCACTGGGTATGTATGGATTTTTCCCCAAAGAAAAAGGTCCTGCCTTTCTACTGGGTGAGAATCTTCATGCACCGAAGATACCAGGTGACAGACAGCTAGTGCTCACCACAGAGAAAAATCCCTTAAAATTCTTCAAATAGAATTGGATCAGCTTTACCCTGTGTGTTTGAATTGCCAGGCTGTAGTAGGATCAACTCACTGGGATATGCGTTTTCATTTGGAACCCTGGCATTCCAAATATCTTGGGATGGGAGTTTGTCAGGCAGTGATCTGCCTGTGTCATAATAAATTCACACCCAAACCAGTTTGAATGAATGCTTTAAGGAAGATTCCTTGAGCTGTAATTAGTAATGCATTGCTAGAACCCAGGTACTGCACATTTAAATACTCCTCCACTGGCTCTTATTAGTAACACATTGCTAAACTCCAGCACAGCCCTCTGACATCCATTCAGTTTATTCACTCATTCATTCATTCATTCATTCATTCATTCATTCATTCATTCATTCTTGTTTCTTTTGTTTTGGGGAGCAAATTGATTTCTTTATACTTTTCCATTTATACACTCAGTTCTTGGGCTATAAGCTGGTTTCCTCAGATGCACAGAACATTTCTGAGGGATTTCAGTTGAAACAAACTTCATTTTTCATGGATCATGTGCAAAGCTGTCTTTGGCCTCTGTCTCTTAAAGCACCACAATATAAATTTTGTGGACACATTGATACAAACCACCTTTCTATTTACACATAAAAATTCCTTTTATGTTGACCTATGTAGTTTCAGCTTATAGGAGATGCATCTGCTATATATAAAAAAAAAAAAAAAAGAAATTAAGCACAGTTTGAGAAAACAGAAACATTTTTTCATTAACAGAAAAAAAAAAAGAAAAAAGAAAATCATTTTGCCAGTGTTCAGTCCTCCTTTTTGATTTGCTTTCCATAATCACACCTTTGAGCTCATGCACTTCTAAGGGAATTCTGCACTTTGATCTGAGGGTGGTTATTGTAAATTTGTAAAAATAACTATCTGTATGAGTCCTTCTTGAAAGTGCAGTGTCTTGGAGATGATGGGACAAACCCATTCCACTCATTTAGCAGTACAGCCTGACATCTTGGAATATTCAGCCAAGCAAGGTATAAGGTGATCAGGACCAAGAACCAAAAGGGACATGTGGCAGAGCTGTTCCCCTTTTCCAAGAGGAGACGCTGCAGATCTTTGGGGATGTAGGAATCTTTGCTGGCAGCAGCTGGTAGGAGCTCAAAGAAGAGGGAAAGGAGGGTGAGGGGTTGCCGGAAGAGGCTTCAAATTGTCTTGCTGTGACTCTGACCAAGTGCTTACAAAAGACTGTCCAGGAATAAGTTCCAGCTCAAAAAAACCTGTTGCTTTGTGGAGGTTATTTGGCATGTCTGCCTGAATAACAAATACACTGGGGTGGTGTCAGGGCTGTCATAATTCACTTAAAAGTAGTTCTCAAAGCTGAATTTTACCCTTACAGAGACCCTGCTTTGAGCTCTTCTCCCACTTCAGGACTATTTTTCCAAGAGCTCAGCCCGAGCCCAGCCTCCTCCCAGTCTTGTAACAGAGTGAGCTTCAGACAGAAGGAAAAAGGGGAATATTTTAATATTTTTGACATACTCATTCAGTTCCCACACCTTAATGCTCTGCATTGATCCAGTGATGTCTGGGCCATGTGTGGTGGTGCCAGCAGTTTCCAAATTTGTGCAAATACCCATGAAACGTGGCTTGTTATGCATAGCTTGGCAATTCAGTGTAGAGAGTTTGCCAAAAGGAGACAGGAGCCTTATCAGAAGGAGACAGGAAATTCTCAAGCAAATTTGGGAGTTGACTTCTGAGTTAGGAGTGTTGACAGGCGCAGATCCCTCTGTCTGGCAATTATCAATTATTCCTCTCATAACTACAGGGAAAATCCAAGTGCCTCAGATTCTGAGAGGGCAGGAGGTATGTCCAAGGCCTGCTTCTCCAGAGCCATTTTACTTCTGCAGTTCTGGTTCTGACCTCGGTCCAAAAGTGCAAGGGTCACATTTCCATGCTCCAAAAATCTCAGAACAGCTTTTGTTGCTTATGAAAGCTTTCTACCCAAACACGGCAGAAGTTTCTAAGCATATCTTCCAAAACCATGACATTGTCAAAATCTGAATTCAACATTTAATCTGGATTTAAAACCCTGCCTAGGAAGTGTGAGAGGTGCTGCTGCAAGTCAGCAGGTTGGTTTCACTGTCAGGTGTGTGTGGGATTTTTTCTTTTTCTCAGCCATACATCACTTGGCTCTGCCAAATTCCTACATAGCTGTGATCAGTTCTAGCCACGAGGATGTTCATCTCTTTGTTTTAGTGCCTTGTAGGATTGCTTCAGCACCAGACAATGCATTCAGACATTGGTAGGAGTAGGACAGGACACAAGGTGAATGACAAATTCTCTTGAAGTAGAAAACTTACTTGATTTTCCGCTAAATTATTCTGTCCCTATTGGCAGTTTGCTATTTCCACAGACTTGGCTCATAAATATTGGATGTCTGCCTAGCTGTGAAATTGCATTTCCATTTTCAACACCTGCTATGTGCTAGACTTCTATGAGAGTGCTTAGCTGGCTTTCTGCAAGGAGGGGGTGCTTACAGTTAGTGTTGTTACCTGTGAGTGGTTTTAAAATGTGCTTAACTCTCATCCCAGTTTTACCTTTCCAAGATAACTCCAGATTTCTATGAATTTTGAATTACTGGTGAGACTTACCAGATTTTTTGCTGTTCTTACACCATCGTATCACGTGCAGACATAAAAGATTCTGCGCTCTCCCCTATAAACCCAGGCTCGGATATTCCTGGCTGGTATCTCCCTCCACATGCAGCTTTCACAGTGTGTTTGTTAAGGAATTTTAGGAAGAGGCAATGTTTGCATTTCACGGCACTGTATGTATAGAGGCCACAGAAAACTCAGCAGATCCACGGAGGTGTTATGTAAACAGAGGACATTTATGATAATCATAATTATACACGGTGGCATAGAATTATTCATGGAAGCTCTGAAACCATTGTGGTATATTTTGTTTACTATATCTCAATAACTATTTTAGTAAGACAGACAGGCTCAGGGCTAAATGCATTCCCTGTCAGGCTGGCAAACCCGGACTTCTGCCCGTACACAGCATGGGTACAGAATCAGTGTCATATTCTGGGTTTTACTCACACAATGAGGCACAAATAAGTAAAGGAAGAAAAAAAAGTTTAGGAAAAACTTAAGGCAGCTGTTTTGGTGGTTAGGTTTTGGGGTTTTTTTAGGATCTGTTATCTTTTGCTGTCCAGTGAGTTTGCAAAGACATTGAATTCAGAAATAGGCATTAATGCAAAACTTGAAATAACATATCACAGTGTTTCTGTGCAAGTTTTGTCATCTCTTAACCATAAATTTGCAAACACATTTTTGTACATGAAGCACACCTCTCTCTCCTCTTGCAGCAGCCCTGTGCATCTCAAAGAGTAAAAGATTCAGTAGAGAAAATCATACAAAGTCATACATGGAAATAAAGAGATCACCATTCCCTTATTCACAAATTCTTTCTTGTAAATATACGTCTGTTTATCCTGTTCTCTGCAGCCTTCGGTGATAAAAATTACATGTTTTCTAAGGTACCTGTTGCTGTTAGAAGGTCACCCAGGGCATGCCTGATCCTTCAGCCAAGCAGTTCTTATCTTGCTGCTCTGTTATCGTAAGAGGGACAAAAATCTCTTCTGGCAACTTGAGCTTGTGGGGTTTTGGCTCATATCTTAATTTTCTCCTCATGAAACAATCACTTAGAAAGAGAGGTACAAGTGCAGGTCTCATTTTGTAGCAAGGTTATATTAGTAACATGATTTGGCTGGAAAACTAATACAAGTTTGCTGAACAGGTCATTGATGTTTTCCTGAATCTTAGGATCTCTTACTCTCAGTTGCTTCATTCAGCTTCATCTTCAGATTGAACCACTTGAGGTCCCTCTCCATTTTTAAATTTTTGGTAGAGCTGGAACCAAAAGCACTGTGCAAAGCCTCACCTGCTGCTTCTCACAACTGCATCATGTAGGCAAGGTTCCTCCTCCATCTGGTACAACCATGAAAAATAGAAGGTTCAAATGACTGATGAGCAAAGTGGCAGGAAATTCCTGTACTTAATGGATTTGTTTCTATAGCCTTCAACTATGGGTTTATCTTATAGCTGGTGGAAGAATAAAGATGAAAATGCAATTTCCTGCCTCTCAGACTGAATGAAATACACCTGGGAATGAGCAGGAGTAGGGAACACAATTGTCTGGAGTCCCTGAAATGGAGGCTGGGTGGCACATGAGTTTTGCTGCTGCACTTTTCATAGAAGCACATTTATCTGCTGTGTTCTTTCCTCTGGGCTCTGCTAAAGGTTATCACTGCCCTAGCTTTTATGCTAGTTTCAAACATTTATGCATTAATCAGCAGAGATATGGCACTGAACTTTTTCTTGAAATGTCTGCATATTTACTGTCTTGCATGACATATGTATATATCATTACTGGATGTTGATAAGAACAAACGAGAAGGAAATATTTAACAGACCCAAACAAGCACTATACTTAGCATATGATTTATAGGCTTAAAATGGAGTCCAAATGCTAGTGGTGGGAGCCTTGTAAGCTGCATGTGCAGTATTGTGTTCTGCATCAGCACTTAAAAATGAAAAATTAAACATCAGCTCCATTTACTTAGGCTACAATGAATATCTTCATATTAATGAATATCTTATGAATTACTGAAGTATGCTTACATGCCAAACTAAAAGCAAACTAAAAAAAACCCTGAACACCTACAAGAAAACTCTCTCCACCTGACAAGACTTTTTGAGTGAGAGACCAACATGTGCTTATGCCATCACAGTCTGGATAAGGCGAAACAGAGCATTGCAGAGTACATGAAAACAAATTAATTCGTTGGGAAAGTCCTTTGCAGGTCACTCCTGGAAGTCAAAGAAAGTGCTCTTCATGTTCAGCCCTCTCCAAATTAATCACCCAGCAGCATTTCAGAAGGTCAGGTGGTCTCCGAAGGAGGTGGAACCAATGGAAAAACTTTCCAGTGTCAGACTTTCATCTGTGACAGCTAAAAAATGGGAGTTTAACACAGAATAGGAGTGAAGGAGAGGAGTGGAGAGTTTTCACACAAAAGGAAAGCACAAACAGAGAGAACCTGCCTTCAGAGAGAGCAAAAAGTACTGTTTCTTTTCTGCCACTCTGAAAGCAAATGTATTAGAACCCTATAGACCAATCCAGATGAAGTTAGTGGAGAGATCCCAAAGTATTTTGGTGGGTTTTGGGGTTATACTGGACTTGTGATGTTTCATGGACAGGCTGCTGGCATGTGGGTAGGAGGGATCCAGTCCTGTCCATCCTTCTCCAGAAATTAGGCAAACAGTTGATCACAGACCTAGAGAGTCATGGCCTGCTTGTCCTGTGGAAAAAAATAGGTAGGTTTTTTTGGTGCTGACAATTTTCTTGCTGTCTCCCCTTCCCAAGGCCTATGACCTGGAAAGCAGGAACAAAGCAAGATAAAATGTTGAGGCAGATAGGAATCAAGAACAAGCTATGCTGGCTGGTGCTTGGGGAGACAAGAAGCATTGCTGAGATGGAATGTTTACAGAAAAAATCCCACTGCTCATATTTGTATTATGCATTTATAAATTCCTGGAACTCAATTTTATAGGGTTTTTGATTAATGGCTGCGCTGCAGTTCAGCTCCAGGCCTATTGTACTTACTGCACTGGAACTGAACAAGACGTGCACAAGCCAAATATGAGCACTACTACTGGACTGTGATTTAAAGGTGGCTCTTTGCTCAAAGGCATTGCTGGGGCAGCTCTGCTTATTGTACACGTAGCGATCAAAGCCAGAGGAGAGCCTCTCAGCAGCCTTCTTAAAATCAGAGTGAGGGATATGTTTGTCTCAGATACGTGCTCAGCAGAAGGGCTGAACAATGAAAAGCACCGTGACTTCCCCAACACCTTTACAGCAAAGCAGGTGCAGAACTTGTTGATGTATGGATTCTCCTGATTATACATTTATGTCACTTCCATCACAGTGTCTTCCCGGAGCGTGGCCAAATGCTCCATTCCCTTGCGCTGGTGTTGCATGCCAAGTGTTCCCACACTGTGGCATTTGACATTAGTGCTGTTTCTCCCACACTTCAAAGAAGACATCTGTGGTTATGGCTGGCAAATGCCAACTTAATTGTTGATTATCATGGTAATGTAGTCAAAGCACTCTTGTTCTGCTGAGGTGGGAACCACTTCATTAAGTACAGTCCTTATGACGATTAGGATTTCTGAGGTGAAACGGGATGCCTCTAATTTATTGGTGTGCCAACTGGAGACAAATGAAGGCAATGTGAAAAAAACAACAACAACAACAGCAGAAAAAACTGGATGGGAAATCTGAAGACTTGCCAACACTGAGAGAAACTTCTACAGCCCACACCACAGCCTATGGTCTTCCCAGACAATGCAGCTTTTGACTGCAAAGTGGAATCACTTTAGAAGGTGAAATGTCCATTTGATCCTAGAGCTGGGATGTGAGAACAGGATCCCTGGCATATTTTCTCCACCCTCCTGCAATCACTTCTAGCAGGAAATAAAAGAAAATATTGATAATCATTGATGATAATGCAAATCTTTAAAAATACAAGGGACATTTGTACTCCCTTTGAAAACATAGGATTTAGGCAACTAAATCTGTTTCACCTCAGTTCTTTCTGAGTGTAGCATAAATTGGAAGCTCTGTGTCTCTTCTTCCATACACTGTGCAGCAACAACAACCACAAAAAGGAGCCCAGCCACGCTTGCACACAGAGTAAATCCTGGAAAACTGAATTTTCAGGTAAAAATTAATACTGGAAAATTGCTTTTAAGAAAGTATTTCTCCTCTAGGGGTTTGGCTTTGTATTTACAAAAACAAGAAACAGTTGCAATGATGCTGGCTCACTAAATAGCCCCAGACCAAAAAAAAATTAGGAGGTAAAAAGTTGCTGAAAATCATTTAATTACACTTACGCAGTGTAATGGGCTTGACATGAAGACAAACTTAGTTTGGTTTTAATGAAAATGTTACTAGTTTTTATGACTGCTTGTACTTAGATGAATGTCCTTTATTGTTAAGATATAAATATTATACATAGGTAATGAGCATGATCTATTTATGGCAGAATTACATCCATTTTTTTAAATTGGGTTCCTTCATTACTGATCCTCAACTAACTTCATTTTTTCTTAGCTCTTCTTATTTTCTTCGAGCTTTGCAGAGTGTAGTGGTTGGGATTTCCTACTCAGGGCACTGCTTTGAAAGATCAACTGTGTGGACCAATTCATGTGTTTCCTTTTAAAGAAAACTTTCATTCATGTCTGTTGAAGTCCTTGCTTCCAGATAGTTCAAATATAAAGTAGCATTTTCTTGCCACGCCACACTGTGATGGTTCAGTCACAACCAGGGGCTGTCAAGCAAATGAGACCCTGATTTGTTATTTCAGAAGTCCCTGCTGCACAATTTAAGGGTGCCAAGTGGGTCAGCCACCAGTCAGACACTGCAGCAGACGGTCAAGCTTCAAAAGGAGTGACAGACAGTCATAAAGTTGCCATTCTCATGGGAGAATTCTGGTTAAAAAAAAAAAAAATTAAAATCTGAGTACGTTAACCCTGGAGGAAAAAAAGTGGTGCTTTAAAGAGGACAGGAAAAGATTTTGAAAGCGTGTTCGTATATCTATAGACTGTCAAGATTTTGGATTCATACACATTCCCAGGCTTTCAAAGCAGGAGTGATGTGAGGTTGTGCATTTGAACAATACCAGAAGTTAGACTTCAGCCTGAGGATGCAGAAGACCATTCACACTGGATAGTTCAGGTTCACAAACTGGTGATCTGTGCCACCTTGGATGCCATGCCTGGGAGTACTGGGGAGCAAAAAGCGGAGGAGCCACGAGTGATCTCACTGCTCAACTGAATTTAGGTATCCTTGACACAGCATTGAGATGAATGATGTGAAGAGATCAGAGCCCCCAGCACTTGCTCTCACTGTGGATATGGTGGGTTTAGGGGATAAATTCCAGTCTCCAGTATTTTGACATTTGGTATTATTGAAAACACAAAGGATTAGGGAATACCAGAGGGACTGGGTATTTTCATCCTGACTCATTAACTAATTCTGAGTAAGTGTTCCCAAAGGTTTCCCCAGTGTTTCTCACAGCTTTATCAGTCCAACTCCATCTCTCCAAAAGGAGACAGACAGACAGACAGACTCCCACTAACGTCTTGTGGAGCTGGATTGGTCCTGAAATGTGCTGCATGCAGGATACACAGCTGTTTGCTTAGAAGCATGAAAATAGCTAAAATCATATTGAGAAAGTGCACGGAGGCTCATTAATTGGAATTATTTTTGTTTAAGATGTATTCATTTGATGGTTCATGTTTCTGGCTGCCAGATTACAAACCAATGGCCAATAGATAAGTCACAAAAGATTGAGAGAAACACAGGATCACAGGCTCTGATTATGTCATGTAGCCTGTGTGACAGGAGAACAAGGACAGTCTGCTTTTGGTATTCAGTCAAACTATGACTACTTAACACTATTCATACTTGTAATTTACATCTTTATCTCCATTTTTAGGCTGGTAAGGTTTTTTTCACTGACATACTTTAGGAACTAGATACAATTTTCATGGTTTCCTGTGCAAATTTAGTGTGAAAATGAGAGGAGAGGACTTGCTGAAACATTGCAGTGCTTCCATCCCTAACCAAGAAACATATTTTTTTGCAGAACAAAATTATCAGCAAAAGGTAATTCTACACAGACTGCATGTGCTAAATCCCTTAGTGTTCCAATTTATCTGCATAGGGAATGCAATGCCAGATTCTCTTTTTTATCAATCCCACGTTCCAGGGAAGCTGTGTCCTTGACAGACTACGCAGGAGCGGGACTTGTCCAGCTAGTAGATGAACTCATCTCATTAATTCTCCTCAAATACCTATCCTATCTAAAAATGTTAAGCCATTTTTCTAAAGCCATCAAAGGATGGGGGCTTTAAAGTTATTGTCGCTTCCCAGAGAGTTCTTTGGTTATTCATCATGAAAGCTGCAAAGGCAGCAAACATCTTTGTCAACTGAGGGGGTGAGCACTTTTATCAGAGTCTGGAAATCCTTCCTACCATACTGGTTTCCCCCCTTTTTTTTCTGGAGGGTAGGATTCATTGAAAGGAGCTGAATGTATTTATATTCTTTTTTGAACTCAGATCTTGTCTAAGCCATCACTGTGAGGTTTTACATGTAGGAGGGGCAGATCCACAAGAAAACCTCATTACTGTGATCACCCCAAATGTTTTCACATTGATAACAAAGGGAGACAGCACAAGGTTTCCACGGTTACACATGGCCATATGAGCACTTACAGAAAATTAAGAGGGTCACTTTTTTTTCACTGAAATTGATTCTGCATGGCCTTATGTAAAAGCAAATAAGGAACTGAGATCAAAAAACAGTGTCTGGATAAATTTTATCAGCAAAATCAGTATTATAGGTTTAATATTAGGTTTATATAGACAAGCCAATATATGTGAAAGCCAGGTTGGATGGGGCTCTGAGCAACCTGAGATAGTGGATGCTGTCCCTGCCCATGGCAGGGGGTTGGAATGAGATGATTTTCAAGATGCTTTTTAACCCATTCTATTCTATTCTAACCCACCTATTCTGTGGTTCTGTGATCTTATGGTCTACCAAAACATGAGCAAAAGCCCTGTTATCCTCCTGGAGGTGAAGGGTGAGTCGGTTCACACCTTTGTCAAGCACTGCTCAAGCTACCCACAGACCACTTCATCACTGTCTGCATCAATCATGAGTCTCCCAGGTTAGTGTCTGGCAGCATCATTTACAGCTATGTTCATACAAACCTTTATTACAGATATTCTGCAGCTAGGAAAAGAGTGGCCAGCAAAAACCTAGTTTTCCCTAGGTTTTATTTTTAGTTGTTGTGACACAGATGAGTGAAATGTGCAGTTGAGATAAATATCTAAATATATTTTTGCCCATGCTTGAATATATCCAGGGAACCCTGGGTACAGAGCTATCTTCATCTCCCACAGCAGCTCCCACCACAAAGATAACCTCACAGTTTTTACAGTAACAGAGTATTTCAACAGCATCATTGGAATAAAGTTAATTACTTTCATTCCCATTTCACAGGTGGAAAGCTGCATTTTTCTTTTACCTCAGAACCACTAAATGCATTCTAGTTACAAAACAAACAAATCTTTCAACTGTGCTACTGAATCAACTTCAGCAAACACACCTAAGACTAAAACGAACATGTTTTGTCTTTACTGGTGTAACAGTAGCAGCTACATGTTCATCAGTAATGCTGCAGTACAAAAAAAAAAAAAAAAAAAGTTTTAATTTTAGCAGCATAAACAAGTCCTTAATGTCTTTCCCAAACTTATAAAGGCAATTCCCAGGGGAGTTAGGAAATGAGCACAGGTTAGTGACCTAACCACCAGACACTCCTTTCTGACTAACTGACCCCTGAGAAGTCCTGCAAAATTTCCAGGAACGATCAGCTTTTCCTTATTCTCAGCAGGACTCGAAGTCCTGAGCACTTGGAATGCCACAAACACAACCTGCACAATGCTGAAGCCTAGTTCTGATAAGACCATGGGTGCTGGCAACACTTTTATAAACCCCTTTGCAAAGCACAGCTTTAAATGTGTTGTACATCACTGGGTTAGTTATGGTATAGTTTAAATTACTATTGCAATAACATCTGGAGGCCTCAGTCACTGCCCCCAGACTGTGTGAGACGCAACTTTTTCTGTGTTGTAGTGAATGAGACCCCGCAGAATTCCTGGTGTAAGGGGAGAGGAAGTGGGGACATGCTTCTGGCGTCTGGGGCTGGCAGGCAACCAGGATGATGTGGGATTGTCCTACGGGCGCGCGTCCAGTCGGGAGAAGGGCCACAGCACGAGGCTGCAGCTGAAAATAAAACCTCCTCCCAAGCCTGCTCTCACACACAGCCTCACGAGGTGAAGCGAGTCAGCTGCAGAGCAGGCACAGGACCCTTCTCCTGCTCCATGACCTCAGCTCATCCAGCCTGCAGGTTCTCCGAGCAGGAGATGCTTGATAAGGGCAGGAGGTTTGGCCTTCCCTGCCAGGGAGTGATGGGAGCATCACTTAGAGCTTGAGATCTGACGGTGCTCACGCCCCGACTCCAAGCAAGGCACCAGCCTCCCTCCCAAAAACCTCAGAATCCAAGAGAAGAGATTCAGCACCCAGCTTAAGAAAACAGGGCAGGGGAGGGGCAAGGCTGATGAGAGCAGGGGGTGTATTTCTGGATGGAGATGGGAGCTCGATTCACAGATATGCCCTCGGGCAGTCTATACCAGCAAACACAGCAGTAAGTTGTACTTGTAAATATATATTTTCACTTACTCAAACGGTAAACAGTGATGACAGCTGGGAGAAGAGCAAAGATGGGTAGGAGGGTGGAGAAAAGTTAGATTTTTGGTTTCTTTTTTTTTTAATTTCTTGTGAAGAAATAAATTTGTCATTCTCAGAACTGGTGAAAATGTGTGCTGGCATCAAACCAAAACCCAGCTCCTGCGTGGCACATGCTGACAATCAAGGTTTGTTATTTTTACACTGAATGAGATCGTTTTGCAAAGCACCGGAGTATTTTCAGATTAGGGCCAGATCCTCACAGTGATACAAACCATTGAGATGACTCAGCGCTGCCAAACTACAGAAGATCTGGCCTTCCAGACAAAATTCAGATGCCTGTATCATCAGAGAAAACGGACTTTCAAGGCCTTTAAATCCTTATTCCTCAGATCCTGTGGATAATATTGTTAGATCTTACAAATCCACTGTAATGATATTATTCTTCAAGTCATAGACTTCCTAGAGAAATCACATGAGATTCCCACTGTGTAATAAACACACCATGTATCCCAGTCTTCCCAAATTCCTGAAAAGGTTTTAAATCAGAAAAATCTAATCAATTAAATTCAAACCATGTGGAAGGAAAGACTGTTCACTTCAAACAATTAAACAGTTTGTGCTTCTAAACATATATTTGTTTGTTTATTTGTTTTAAAGTTCAAGTCAAATAAGCTGTTTTGATCTGTTGAACTGAACCCAAAATATTTTCAGATAGTCAACTTGCAAATTTTTTGACATTGAGTCGTGTTTTTTTCTTGCCATATTCATGACTTTTAACTCTTTGAGAGTCCCTCAGCTGTTGAGTCCCTCTTCTCTACTTTAAATAGTGGTTCAAACCCCAGTTAGGTTCTCTGTACCTGAGACAAGCTCCAGTGATTTAAAGCATTTTCAACTCCTTGCAAAAAAAGCAAGAAAAATTCTAGTACAAGAAAAATTCTAGCACAAGCAGAAAAATTCTAGTACAAGTAACACAAATTTCTTCTGTACACTTCAAATAACACCATCTCAGCTTTGCAGGGTTCTAAGAGGGAAAACTAGTAGTAGAGATGTAAACCTCAATTGCTCCCTGATAATTTGGCTCAATTTTCTGCATTCAAAGGCTCTCCTGCTTTGCCCACCTGAGCTAAAGTGTTCAGGGACTTCTCTGGAGTAAGAAAGTACCTGCTAAACAACATGTGAAGGGAGGGACTATGTTTTGCAGGTCTTCTTTCCTATGTCAGCTGTTACACAGAGATGGCAGAGGAAGGGACATTTTGTATAGTTGCTCTTACTGGAGGAGCCAGCAGGAGAAACTGGGGCTGTGGCAGAGGGAATGAAACAACAGTTGTGTGCTGCAGAGACCCAGATGCTCCAACAATGATAGTGGGGCAAAATCCAGAATTGTTTCTCCATGTCTCCATAGCCCATCTCACTCAATTTCCAGCAATTTCTGTAATATGTGAGTCTGATGTGGAGATACAGCGTGTATGTCTTTCTCCAAGTCCCTCCTAATTAACTTTTAACTTGGCCACTGTTGAGAGAGGATCTCAAGGTGTTCAACTTTCACCAGATGGCCAGAGAAAAAGGATGGAGGTGCTATTCCCCCTGAGGGAAATCTAGCCAAGGGAGAGAATGTTGGAGCCATTGGTATCAGACAATCCACACAGCATAAAAATTTAAGAACATCCAAACTGCTGCAGAAGTTTTGGTTGCAGTTTGATTTTTTAGGAAATCAAAGAATCTAACCACAAGTCACAACACAAAGCAGAGTTCATTTTTGGTACTACTCAAGGAAGTGTGCTGCTGCAGGAACCAGCAGGTCCAAACCCAGAACTTCTCTGGCCTCTGCTTACATTGACTTCTTCCAGTCATGCTCTATCACATCACGGGGCCCCTGTGCACCTCAAGCAGGTCAGCCTGCCTCTTTGGCAGACAGATTTTCACCTGCAAAACAGGAATCTCTGGAGCACGGGAAAGCCTGGTGGGAATATCATGACAGTAAATACTCTAAAAATACCAAATCACGGGTTTCCTGAAGCTGAGAGGAACAGAAGGATTTGTTTAGAGCCACAGTCTGGGCAGTTGCCTCTGCCAACAAAGCTTTAATGGGATGACAGGACATGGCAAAAAAAAAGGGAATTCACCACCACAAGAGCCATGCCCTTTCCCAAGCATAAGCGGTACAACATAAGGACATTGCAGCAGCACATCTGTGTCCGTGCTGTACAGGTAAACCTCTGTCTGACAGAGATTTTTATTTAAAAAAAACCCGAAATGACAAACACTAGTGCAGATCTGGCCTGGTGTTTGCCAGGTTGAGTCCACCTGGAAACAACCAGAGGCACAATCATCTAGAGATAGATAGAGCTGCCTTCCACAAGCAGAGACATTGAAAGAGCGAAGGTCCATTCCTGACAGACAGATTCAGTCTTCTGCCCGTGTGGTTGTGTCTGAGGCAAGAGGAAGCATGGAATCACAGAATCATAGAGTTGATAAGGTTGGAAAAGGCCTCTGAGATCACCAAATCCAACTGGTAACCCAGCACCTCCATGGTCACCACTAAATTGTGTCCTCAAATGCCATATCCACACATGTTTGGAACACTTCCAGGGATGGTGACTCCACCACTTCCCTGGGTAATCTGTTCCAATGCTTTACAATCCTTTCTGCGGAGAAATTTTTCCTAATACTGCAGTCCCTGACTGCTCCTGCTTTAAACTAGTGCCTCTTTGATACAGGCTCAGTTAAAATTTCATGGTTGAGCTGGTGCAACTTTTCTATGTGATCCTTTTTAAAATGGTTAGTTTGATTTTTTTTTTCCACCAGGAGAAAAAACAGAAGCTGAACTGATAGCAAGCAGATTAGCCCACTGAAAAGATATTGTGTCAGGGTTATGGTTTGGAATATTTGAAGAATGTGGACATTGATAGGACAGAATCAGAGAGAGAGGGGGCCCTTCTTTTGTCAGTTGTGCTTAGTTTGCACAAGTTTCACTTTATCAGCTGCAGTGGAGTTTCCCCCAGTCTAAACCAGTGTTAGAGAAAGAGGTGAGGCACAGGGAACACCAAGAGTGAGAATTTTTCAATTAGTGAACTCAACAATCTGGACCATATTTAAGCACATACATTTCATACACAGGAGACTGATGAGAAGGCATAAAGAAAAAAAAAAAATGCTTGTGAAGATGCTAAACGCAATTTATTCCAAGAAATAAGATCAAAAGAAGTGTTTGAGCACGAAAAAATTTATGTTGTATGCATAAAAAAAAACCTTAGCAAAAACAAATCCTCCTTGGCATCTACTCCAGAGAATACCAACCAGGAAAACAAGACGATAATTAGGCTTCTGTGTTGCATTACTTTAAAAATTCACTTGAATAAAAGCAAATAGTACAATAATGAACTGAGTCAGAGAGCACTGTTCAATTAGAGGTAGAAGTTAAGGGAGTTTGTAAGAGCAACACTTAACGAAGAATGACTTGGTTGGGCTTATTGTTATGGAAAAGGGGAAAAGAAAGTTGTGGTGTGTTCAGTGGCATTTGTAAAATAGGAGGGTCTGACCAAACCGATCCAGTTTAGCCCTCCACAGCAGTAAGACCTTAAAATTAGGTCAGGGGGATGAAAGGAGAGCTGAGTCTAAACTGTTTCATACAAAGGCGATGTGACATATGGAACACGTTACAACTAAAGCAGGGAGCATGAATGTTTTCTGGAAAGAAAATGACAGGGCACGCCATGAAGAAATTTACAACCATGGAAGCTTCAAAAAGAATACAATTCCTATTTATTTGTTTATTTGTTTTGGGAAGTAAACCACTGCCTGTACTCCAAATAAGCATTATTTATTCTTCTTTCCACCTTCCTAACGATGGTGTTTGTGGGGTTTGGTTTGTTCCATTTTCACTTGGCTGCAATTTTGCCTTCCCAGAAGACAAAGGAAAAGAGCTAATAAGATTTTAAGGGCTATGTTCTTTAGGTTCAATAGTAATGGTTTAAAAACCTTCATTTTTTGCATTCTCTTCTGCTCTTCACATGGGGTTTTGTAAGTGAGGACTTTTCAGTACAAAACAGTCCTTGAGCAAGTTGTTCCTTAGCCTCCCTGCTAGGCATCTCAGATTCTGTCTCCTGAAGGAAAATATTGAACACTAATCCAGAACTTCAATTTCAAGTCTTGAACCTGAGATCTTACTGTAGTATGAAAATTTCTCTTCAGTTAGAAACAAATTAAAGAAAATTGAGAGATCATTCACTGTCTTTATACCATGTATAATACTCTCAATGAAGTTACAATATATTTTTGTGGAGTGCTACCTGCATTAAAGGCATTTCTTCTGTTAGAATGTAGACAAACTAGTCTCCTTTCTTGCAGTAATGCTATTTTTTTTTTCCCACATACCTGTAGACCAGCACAACCAGCTTCACAGTCTAGGCTCAGTATTATTCCCAAATTTAAGGAAAAGGAAAGAATTTGGAGAAATGCTGATCTTAGCTTCAACTTGGTAATAGAACACAGACAAGAGGACAGGAAAATAATTTTGTTTTACCATCTTGTTGTTCAGATATTTGTATATTTGTATATTCCGTTTTTCAGTATTGTTAGAGATCTGCCACGGAAAGATCTTCCAAAAACAGTCACACTTTCTCCATCCAGGTAAATCTGAAGTAGCACCACATAAGTCTACAGAGTTACTTTATATCTACTGTGTATTTTAAGTCTATGCAAGCAACTTTTAAGCAGAAGATACAGCACTGTCTCTTAAATTCCTCCAGTTTAGTTGGAATCATGCTGATTGTGAGCATTAACACCTGACCCATTCCCTATTGGATTTCCTTGCAACAGCTTACCAGTACTGACACTAGCTGAAGAGGAAACCAAGCCAGCTCAGACTTTATGCCAGATTATGACCTCAGTTTTGTGCAACTCAGTCTGCAGTCGCCTGCTTTCTGCGTGACCAAAAGCAGAATTTGGCCTTGAGTTTTAATTTTTAAGAGTTGCACATACATAACTGTCTCCAAGCATAATACCACTTAATAATTTAAAATGGGAATAAATGTTCTTTTCAATTTTCCCTAATTTCTAGCAGTCTAAAAATATGTGTCTTATCTTTGCCGGATAACTCCTCTGGCAAAGTATTTTGCTTGTAAACCCAACTTTTGCACATGCCCTTGAGTTCCATGGTCCAGAAAGTCTGAATCCCGCAGGCGTGACCTGCCAGGTTCTGTTCTGCTTTCCACTCACCTATATCTCAGTCAAAGCTCTATTGGAGGTTTGACATCCCAAACTGTACCCTCATATGCATGCTGACAAGAAAGAGGCCTCCATGACCCTGTCAAGGAGGAAATTTCTGAGGCTTCAGGTGCTTTCAGCCCAGAGATGTGAGTTTAGGGTGAGATGATGGGAGCACAGGACAGAAAAGAGGCTTGTGTGTGGTTTTGTCTTTTCCTGGGAGGGCACAGGATATATCTCCTGAATATGTGTAGGTTTCCCATCAGTTCCAGCCACAGGAAAAGCAGTCTTCCATCGAAAACGTCCTTTACTCCTGCCTGTAGCTCAGCAAAGCTCCTTGTGTTCCCACTGTCAAAAAGGCCTGAGAACATTTTATCCCCTTTACCTTCCATTATCCCAAGATATTGACTGACCTCTCACCTTCTGTAGAAAGTTCCCCCATATGTTTGCCTCCCCAAAGTTCCTAAGGATGTGATTGCTTTGTTTTGTTTTTGCAGTGGGCTCCTTTCCATATTTTCTGGTAACAGACTGCAAGCAGGTTAGGAAGGTCCTTCACAGGTCTCAGGGAATATGCTCCTCAGTTTTCCAGCACTAGTAATATCCTATTTCAATTGAACACAGGCGTTTACCTCTGAATTTGCACAGGATGCATTTGCTACTCACCACAAGTTGCCAGAGCTGGTACCTAGTCAGGAATATAAAAGGGAGGGAGGATTGTCCCCTCCTCTTCCCCAGCTTTGCTCCCATGGCTGTTCAAGCTCAGATTGCTCAGAGCAACTCTTCCTGCAGCCAAAGGAGCAGGGACTGCTCACCCAATACTCCCTGCTGAGAGGAAGTGGGTGGAGAGGGGATGCTGAGATGACAGAAACGCAGGGAGCCCAGGCTTCACCCCACTCCGCTTCCTCGCTCACCAAAGGAGCTGGCTGGGAGCATGGGAGAGAGAACTACTCCATGAAGAAAAAAAAAAAGGGAAAGAAAAAAATGAGGATGAAGTAATTGACTTTTGTAGCAGAGCAAAGGGAGTGCAAGTGGTGGTGGAGGGAAGATAGGGAGGAACTGTGACTGACTCACAATATATTCAGTTCCCTGCTCCTGGGGAGATGCAGCTGTGCATCTCCCCTCATATAGGCTGTAAAGCTACACCATCGTCCAAAGTAAGCATCCCTAATTCTCCTACTTCCTGAAGCACAACAGTGTTTGGCTCCTTTTTAATCAGGGATTTCTACTGTGCAAATTGAAGTCTAGGACCAGGCTTTTCCTATGTGCAGAATTAAAAATCCTTCTCTTGATTGTTTTGTCAGTTCCTGGGGAAAACTACTGAACTGTTACAGCTGATTTACATTGGCCTGATCCTTTTTTAAAGCTCATTCCAAGTTATTCTTAATTCCTCAAGGCACCTGAGATGTTGTGCATGAGCCAGCCACGGACACCTTTGGCAATGCTTTCCACATCCTTTTTCCTCCCTCTGCTTGCTTCCCAGTTACTTCCAACTTCTCTCGAGTAAGGACTGTTTCCCTTTTCTACCACTTCAGTAGGAACAAACATGGCATGGAATTACTTTGGTAATTTTGGGCCAGCTTTGGTTAAGGCCAGCAGAGTCCGAGGAAAAAGCTGAAGGAAGAGGCTAATCCAGTGTGTAGAACTAACCTGGACCAGCCCAGACATCACAAGAGGACTGTCTGAAGGCCTACTCTCCCATTTTCTTCCCAAGTGAGCTTTGACTTGTGTAACTTAGGAAAAGTCACACAACCTGCCTGGACTTCACTTTCCAAACTGTAAAACAAGAGCAGCCCTCTCTTACCCTCTGTTAGCAGAGGGTTTAGAACTAGGTGATCCTTGAGGTCCCTTCCAACCCAAACCATTCCATGACTCATGACTCACTCTTCTGTGAATTTTGGGGTGGTTAGATGTGAGTGGGATTCTTTTGTGAAATGTATAAAGTGTGTATCTGAAAAGAGGTGACCAAAAGTCTGCTAAAAAATTACTCTTTCCATTCCTACTTCTCATATCCTGAGAATTACTTCAATCCTGCCCTTCTATAATTCTTTTCACAACCAGACTTTCTTCAGTAAGAAGGGATTCTCTAAAAAGCATACAAGTTACTGACTGTATAAGGGGAGGTAAGGCCAGCTGTGGTCCATCTCATTTGCCTCCCTCACATGCCCAGTTTAAGACTTTGTTTTTCTGTCAAATATCTGGAGATCATATGCTTGGTGAGAGACAACATGTGTTTAAGTACTCCCAGCTCTAAAATTCTCCTTCCAAGGATTTTTGGCGAGGGGGAGCAGGGAAGGCATTGTGTATCAACAGCAAAATGGCATCTGGATTGAAAGATAAGGAAAACCGCCATGGTTTCCAAAAACCAAGGCCAGTTTCAGACGAGTTTTGGACCTGGCAGAGGTGCAGAGCTTGCATTAGTGCAATGGGAGAACAGAGAAATCATGCTTTGACTTTGAAAAGGCTTTCAGAGACCTTAATTTGCAAATTATCAGACACTTCAGATGTACATTAGCAGAGCATTCAGCCATGAGCTGAATGTGTGAGTGGTCTGCACTGCAGCAGGGCAACTTGCAAACTCAAAAATCAGATATTCTGCTAGAATGGGACCAGAATACTCTCGCCACCCTTGAGCATTAATCCCCAAATATAGTCAAACTCACGGCAAAGTGTGAACTGAGAGTTAAAACGGGAACACTTCTATGTCTCGAGGAGAATTGCATACCGGAAATTTTATCCACATGCACATTGATGATCTGAGGGACTCCCAAGCAAAGCTCCTCTTTGGGAAGATTTTTACCAGGAAAAAAAAATGCAGAGGAGCTGGATTTGCCAGTACAGTCCTTACCCTCAGGACAGGCCTCTGTGTAAACAATTTGGTATGGATGACTTTTTTCCTCAGAATGGGCAATGTTTTTTTGAAATATTCAGATGCCATGGGAAGAAACACAAGCCTGTCATGGACACACATTGTATTTGTGAGCTCTTCTCCATAAGAGGGACTCCAGGGTCTCACTGTGCACCTGGGAGCAGCTCTAGGAGAGCTCTCATGATTTCACTGAGATAATTTGTTGGTAGAGGTGATGTCCACTATTAACCAACTTATTTAACTGGTCAGAACAGACAAACTCTTTCTGTACAAAGCTCTTTTTAAAGTCTGACATCTTTCACAAAGAAGCAAACTTCTAACCTTTCCTCCCACCAAAACATTTGTGTTTTATCAGAAATACAAGACTACTTTTTCTCTGAGAATGAATTTTAAAACATCATTTTAAGCTGGTTGTGAGCAAGCTACTGCGCCTGTGCAAAGGGCTTGGAAAAGGTATTAATTATACACAGCAATGCTAATTTCTCACCATGGTCCTGATGGAAACAATCCAGTTGCATGCTGTGTGTATGTTAAAATAAGGATCAAACATCAGCTGTATTTAGTCACATTGTCATTCCCTGCCTCCCTTACTGTGCAAAAGCTTTGTCCAATTTATGCTGATTTCAGTGAGCTCCTATTAGTGGTTTTAAAATATTTGGATCAGGCCTGGAGTCCTTTTCTCAAGAACATCATTTCATCAGATACATTGCACCTGCAAGCCTTACAAGACCTTTTTATCTGGGGGGTTGTGAACCTTTGAGGAACAGGGAGAGGCAATTCAGAGAGCAGCCTTTGATTCACAGGGTGGCCATGGATGTATTTCTGCATGGATTCAGGGAAACCCAGAGTCATAGGCTTTGGAAAAGCAAACACAGGTGCAGTTTTGGGTGAAATGAAGCGGCTCTTCCCTGGCAAGGCTCAGTGCTTGGAACAAATTCCAGAGCAGGAATTCTGTTCCTTCTAAGCCCTCTTAAGGGGCTGCCCAGGGAGGTTTGGAGTGCCCATCCCTGGAGGTGTCCAAGGAATGACTGGATGTGTCACTCAGTGCTCCAGGCTGGGTGACAATGTGGTTGTCAGTCACAAACTGGACTCAATGCTCTTAAAAGGTCTTTTCCAGTCCTAATGATTTTGTGATTCAGTGATTCTATACCCTCAGTGCAAACATCTGTGTTCAAGGGTCACAGCAGAGCTCTCAGAAAAACAAATAAATGCCTTTTAAAAATTATTTTAATGACAGAAATACCTCAGGTTAACTTCAGGATCTATTTTAATTCTACCCAAACAAAAACTCACTTCTTTTCTAACTAGCATGCCTACATTCCCTGAATGTCTCTTTCCCTGTGGGTGCAAGTCCTGTCTGTACCCATAAATTAGGCTTAGGAATACAAAATTTTTCACAATTAGACCCTAACACTTTTGAATTTGCAGTCCTTGCTTTATTCTGTTTGCTTGATTTTACTGTTTTCCTTACTTCACCAAAGAAAAAAGAAATTGAGGGATATTAAAAAAGAGAACGTTTTCAGCTTCTAAAACAAAATAAAATAGAAACTCTTCTGCTTTCAATGTAAAATCCTGCAAAATAATGATATATTGAAATTCAAAGCTAAAAACAGTTTTCCCTTGGAGTTTCCTAATATCAGAAAAACTAACAAATACTGGTTTAAAACTTCTTCTTTTTTATCCCATGCTTTGTTTTTGGTGGGTTTTTGTTTCTTGTTTTTTGGGATTTTTTTTCTCTAAAGAATGAGTTGTCAAGTGGCAATGTAAATGTAAAATCATGTCAGAGCATCCACCATCACAGGCTCTCCAGGAGGCTGCTCTTTCATAGCCTTACAGGAGAGGGACAAAATTCTGATAATCTGAGACGTGCTTCCCTTTCTCCTCCTGTTACCAAGCTAAACAAAACCCACCTCTGGCATTTTTAAATATAACAAAATCAGGACAATCTGTTACAAGGCCAGGCTTGAACCCCCAGAATTATGGGGAGGTGAAAGAAGTGAGTTTCATCTGGAAGGCTGCTCCCAGCTTTAATTATGGACAACTTAAGCCCTCAAAGCATCTTTCTGGCAAAAATAGGAGAAACTGCAACTACTGCCTGACATTAATACAAAACAATTAATCAGCCCTGGTTGAGCCAAAGTAGGTCCAGGTTGACTTGAAAGGTTAATGGATCTTCAAACTGTTTCAAGAAAAGACTTAGATGGAGTTTCAGTGCTGCGAGGAAACACGAAACCCAAGCCTCTTTGGTGTGGCTTTGGGTTTGTTACAAACATCTTGCAGAGCTTGAAAACTGCTTTTGATGATCGGCCTGACTTCCCTCTCCTCAGCTTAATCCCAGTTTTCCTGATTGCACTCCTTTACCCCATCCTAAAGCAATGTTCTCTTTCCCCAGTGCTTACACTTTCCAGATCTTTGCCCTGGGTTTTCTATCATGCCTGTTCTGCCAGCTCAAAGCAAAGGCTTACATCTTCAAGGCAATTTCCTCAAACCCTTTCAGTCATCTTTTCTTCTCTTTCCTGATTTTCTTTTTGTATGGCAATACCTTCCAACTTTCAAGCAGTTTTCCCAATTTTACTGCTGTGCTACAAGAAGCAGCAATTCCCTTCCAGCTCTGCAACAAAATGCCCCAGTATTTGCATTTAATAAATACTGTGCTTTTCCAAGGTTTTAGATTATTCCTGGGTCTGATCAGGTATTGCTCCTAAGTTTCTTTTCCCCTCTGTATATTACTGCTCAATACCAGTATTTCCCAAACACACGAGCTTTTAATTTCTACTTCAGCTTTCATTTTGTAATTTTCTGCCAATATTTTTGTTCTCCCTCTCCCCAGCAGAGATTATTTCTCTTCACTCACTGCTGTTTGTATCCCCTCCAAATTTAATTTGTTTGCTGCTTAGCTCTACTTCTATTAACAAACAGCAATAAAAATATTAACTAACACACAGTTTATCAGCTTCAATTATCCACTAACATGTTTTACTTCTGGAGTTTTCTATTCTTTTATTTGCAGATTACTTCTGAGGAAAAAATATGCAAGTGCAAAGATCTGGGCCAATCTGCTTTTTGTAAAATTAGCACAGGTATAGTCAAGCTAAACTATTTATTCAACTGTGGAAATGACCTTTAGATTTCTTTGTACTTTGGAGAGTTTTCAGAGTTACACAGTGAATAATATGAAGAAATACTTTAGTTTTTGTGGAAATTACTTACTCAACTATAGCTTTATCTCTTTGTTGTGACTAAGATGGGGTTGACTGCTGACCTGGCATGCATTGTTTTTATTTCCCTGCATTTCATGCTTTTCAGTGATTGATAAAACCTTCAAAAAGCATTACAGGTGGACGTCCCTGTTCCAGCCAGTGCAACATGAAAACCCCAACCTGTTTGGTCTTGCAAATATCAGCTGATTTCTGTGTATTCCAGTTTCTGTTCTTTTAAAAAGGGAACAATGGCAGTCCTTCTATTTTTGTCAGTAATAACCAAGATAAATACTTACAGATTGCTCCAGTATCAGTGGTGTGAGAGTCACAGAATGGCCTGGGCTGGAAGACACCTTAAATATCATGCAGTTCCACCCCCCTGCCATGGGCAGGGACACCTTCCACTATCCCAGGTTGCTCAGAGCCCCATCCAGCCTGGCTTTGGATGCTTCCAGGGCTAGGGGAGCCACAACTTCTCTAGGCAACCTGTGCCAGGGCCTCACCATCCACACAGGGAAGAATCCCATCTAAACCTGCTCTCTGTCAGTGTGAAGCCATTGCCCCTTGTCCTGTCACTCCAGGCCCTTGTCAATAGTCCCTCTCCATCTTTCCTGTGGGCTCCCTTCAGGCACTGCAAGGCCACAGTGAGGTCATCCCAAAACATTTTCTTTTCCAGGTTGAACAATCCCAATTCTCCCAGCATCCACTCTCTCAGTAGGGGAAAATCAGCCAGCTCTTTGGGGGAGAACACAAAGGGTGTCAGCGTATATACCTACAGTAATAAAACACCATGACCATTCCATATAGTTCCTTCCTTTCCAGATATAAAAAGTAACAGACTTTTTGACTTGACAGAACTCTTCCAACGCAACAGGGAAATTGGGATCCCAGTCTTCAAAGCCCTTGTTCTGACCTTCTTAATACACTGATTAATCAGTCAACTGCTTGATGCAAAATGATACCACAGCAGTCGGCGCATAGACAGACAGGTGTGTCACAAAAATGTCAGTTAGGGAAGGAGCTGGAATGGAAAAGGACCTCATTGTGACTGAGAAAAGGCTGCCTACTCCTGTAGCTGATTATAGACCTGAGGATGTAGCTGGGATGGTTGATACCGTACCCGACATTATTCATAGTCCAGTCCCCCAGTGGGATTGTGAGAGGATGCTGGGGAGTACCAAATGCCTCCAGGGAGCTCTCAAGTGCCCTCCTGTCTGTGGTGGGGGAAGGAGGTGCAGTGCCAAAAACTGACAGAAATAACTGTACACAAGGTGTGAGAAGCAGCAGCTGTTCCAAAGAGTGAGGTAAGCACTGAGGAGCTGCTCCTGACCTTTCTCTTGGAATCAGGCAGGTATGTGGACAGCAGCCTCATCCTGATCTCCAAAAAAACACAGATATATCTGTGGAAGGATCAAATGTAGACACACACCTGCCACTGCAATCACCTGTGTGACTCTGCACAGCTCACCTGACAGTTCAGAGCACAGAATGCTCCCTGCAGCAGAAGTGTTATCACAAAACTGGCCCTCAGGGAGATGTCGCCAATTGGGACAGCTTTCCCCAGTAACCAGTAGGGTCATGGTCACCCCCACAGTGTTGTGGGTTGGTTCAAAGTGCAGAGAAATTTTACGTGCTCGGGTGAGCAGCTGTCCTGCTGCGCTTTGCTCAGGCAGTCATTTGAAGAGGAAAAGGAAATATCAGTGACTCTGTGGGCTAAACTCCATTTCGATAAGAAATTAGGTATATACCATTCACTGGAGGCTACTGGGGCTCAGATGTGTCTTCTCTTTTTGAAAATGGCCTTGAGTAAATTAATTAATACACCTCTGAGCTGCTGCAGAGATGAAGAAACTTTGGTGGGCTCCCCCTTAGATGTGTAGCTGTGTTCCCCTGCCTGTGTCCCAGAGGAATGGATTAGTTTCAAATCCCCTTACTCTATGTTCCAGTTTGGTTGGCCCTCAGGGTGGGAGGGTTTACACTTAGGGCTGCCATCACTTGATTTTATCTCTGAATTCTTCAGCTTCTTAGAGGGCCAGGCTTTTGTGAAAGCTTTAGCTTCAATCTGTGTGTGTTGGAATTTCCATGTCCGGAGAAGTGGAAGGGTTCAGGAGGGTCACAGTGCAGGGACATTCAGCACTCTGCAGCAATCTACCTTCATAAATCCATGTTGTACAAACAAACAAAGTCGATTACTATTTGAAACACAGTGCAAATTTTCAGACACAGTTATTTCACATTCTCATCTTTCTGAATGTTCAGAATGCCTTTCTTGTTCTGTACCTTTCCCATGTCCCCCAAAGCACAGAGGGGGAGGGCTGCATTTCTTCCCAACAGAATAACTAGGAAGAGGGAATCAGAGAAGCAATCCGTGACTTGGGAGGTTGTGGAAGCAGTGCTCAGCAAACAATGGCAATAATTACGCTGTCCTCTTTGGTAAAAGCCTGGAAAAGCTGTCAGCCACCACAAAGGATCATCAGTTGCTCGGTCTGAAGAAAAGAAACTGCTCCTAAATTTTTTAGAAAGTGCCAAACACTTCAAGCTGACTGACCGAAATCATGTGGGGTATTACAATGCTGAATGTAAAACTCACCAGTCACTTTTCCTTCTATTCCAGTTCGTCTTAGCAATGACTTGCAAGTAAATACTTGGGCAGTCTCTCACAGTACTAGGATTTCAAGCTTTCTGCAGAAGGTTTTAAATCATGTTTCACCCTTTCCCTGTGTAGAATATTCAGAGACTGACCAAAATGGAGCTATACACATATTTTTTAAATCACCACAAACAAAACTGAGCAAAAGTTTTCACTACTACATAAAGTGGTGAGTCTGAAAAGAGCAGAAAGTGGCTTGCCAGAGTTTATTAGGGATTGAATTTATCGATGGAAGGAAGAGGCAAGCTTATTTACTTCTAAATTTAGACCTTCCCTGAGCCACCTAACTCAGACTGCATTAATACCCTACTAAAACTGCAGTGATAGGCAGGAATACAAACTATTAAAATACAGTAAAGCTCAGACACAGCTGGGAGATCAACCAGCTTTGTAATGCATGAGCTTTTCTTTTCTGTGCTGTTTGCTCTTCCCCTCTGTGCCACAAATGTCAGCAATCCCCAAGTCAAACTTGCTTAGTGCAGACTAGCCACAAACACAGCCAAGATGAACTTTTGTCAGGAATTTACATGTGGAAAATTCCAAGAAGAACCATGAAGAACAACAAACATATCTCACTAACATCAGATAACAACAACAACAAAAAACTAGATTGGACAAAAATCTTTCTACCTGAAATGAATAATCTGAATTGAAAAAAAAAATTAAAAAGAACAGTGAAAGAAGAGAAAAAGTCATTTGAAGGACTGAATTCTTGGGAGATTTTTATACCATTCTCCAAAATGCTAAAGAAAGAGGTGCTTGTGCTGAAGTAGCTTTTGATGAAGTTCACACAATCCTGTGCCCCCCAAGAACGTGGCATTTGGGTCAGTCTTCTCTCAGACAGGACATGCATGTTGAAATCTTGCCTCTAATCTAAGTCCCCTCTATAGATAATTTACTCACTGGGCAGCACTGAGTAAGCACTTATTCTGCTTCGTGAATTCCATTGTGGAACCTCTGGAGGGATGACCAGAAACACCAGAATTATTTGCTTTCAAAATATGAAAAGATAAACATTTTAATGTTTTACATTTTCCTCTCCTTTTTATGGATTTAACAACACACATGCCAAATAAATTTCAAATTATCTGCAGTTCAGATGAGCACAATGTTCCATTTTGGGCAAAGATCCATTCATCAAATGCAATACTCCCCAGATCTGCAAACAAATATACTTTTAATGTGTCTTATAACCAGATTACAGCCAAGGCCATAAACCATATGCAGATTTTGAATAACACCCATTTCTCCTACCTAGAATAGTGCCTTAGACCTACTCTGAGGTTCTGGACTTTATGGACAGCCTGACAATTTTTAGTCGTGGACTGGAACTTCTGAACAGCACTTATGAACCTCGTAGGTTGGAGGAACTCCCTGAAAACTGTAATCTCACCAAACCTTTGTGTTTTCTGCCAAAGTTTTGCACTCAGGAAAATATAAAGATCTGTTCTGAAACCTTTTCACTTTTGCAGCAAATAATTTGCAAAGCATAAATCAAACTACAGGATAAATTTCAAAGCTAACATCTTTCCCAACAAATCCATAAGACATTTCACATGAAGTTCAGGAAAATACATGTCAACATTTTTCCCATTAATGGGGTTCCTCCACGGAGAGGAAAAATAGCTCATTTTAGATTCTCCAACTCTCAGGTCCCCAACCCTTCCTTTTTGTTTTCAGCATGACATTAAAGAGAGCCTGCAGGAACTCCAGCCTTACTTTTCCCACCTCATCACCTGCTCCAATTTGTGTATTTTGCTAGTGCCACTTAGTTTTGAGACTGAGCAGAGCAGTGATTGCATGCATCTGCATGTTGGCATGAATAATGCTTCTGGCTTTTGGTCTGAGCCTTGTCAGAGCTTTGCTCACCATCCTGTGGGCTCATGTGTCATCCCACGTGTGGATCCTGGGTGCTGCAAGAAATCTGCTCAATGACATATGTTTAATAATATTTTTACTGTTTTTAAAAGCAAATCTTATGCTGAGGGAAGGTGAAATTGCACGGTAATTTTTTATCCAGAAAGGTCTGGGCTCTGAGATCCATCTACATTAAGTTAGTATTTATTCAGGTATGACAGTAATTGTATGGCAACTCAACAACTTCAATTTTTTTCCCCCCTCAAAAAGCAAAACATTGCTGCAAGTAATAGTCTAGATTTAGGTGAATTCATACAGTGACAAACTGAGAATGGAGAAAACACATTTCTTGTCCATAAAAGGACAGCTCACACATCCACAGAGGGCAGCTCTGATTTTGCTGCAGTTCCAAACTATGAAGTGGGGACTCAATCTTGCAAAAAGGAGTTTTGTTTAGAGTGGATAGAAGGTTGTACAGTAAAAGATTTTTTTTCTGCTTTTTTTCCTTTGCCTTCTTAAACGGAAGATGGTTCACCCTCTTAAAAAGAAAATGGTAATTATTTTTTTTTTTTTTAAGTGGAAAATTTTCTGTTCAAGAGGTCTGATATTTCCACAATTTCTCCTGGGAAAAACACAGAGTACTCACGGTATGAGGGATCTCCCTCACATGAAGCACATCTGGAGTTCTGTGTTCAGTTGTGGGCTCCTTAGTACAGGAGAGAGTCCATGAAAATTCTTAAGGATTGGGGTAACTGTACTAGGAGGAGAGGCTGAGAGCTGGAGCTGTTCATGCCGCAGAAGAGAAGTCCCAGGGGATTTTACTGAAGTGTAGAAAGACCTCACAGGAGGGATTAATAAAGACGGAGCCAGGCTCTACTCAGGGATGTCTATGAAAGGACAAGACGCAATGGGAAAAAATTGAGATAAAGGAAACACTGTTGATACAGTAAATGTAATTTTTTTTTAAATTTAAGGGTGGTCAAACACTGGAACAGGTTGCCCAGAGGGTTGTGGAGTGTCCATCCATGGAGCTATTCCAAACCTGAGTAGGCACAGCTCTCTGCAAGCTGCCCTGGCTGATACTGCTGTGAGCAGTGAGATTGGCATAGATGATATCCTGAGGACCCTTCCAATTCCGTCTGTCCCACAGTTTGTAACTCTGTGCCTCCAACCCAGAGTGGCAGAGGTCTCTGACATGTGGTAGATGTGTTTGAAGAGCAGGAAAATCAAATTCAAGGCTTTCCTGAGTCACTTGAAGCTGTACTACAGTCAGGGTTTATCACAAACTCTGAGGGTGCTCTAAGATGAGTTTTGTATTTTCTCCTTCAATCCACTACTTGTGCAATAAGTTTATAAACAGGTGTGCTCTGAAGTGAATGGTCTGCTTCCATCACTTAGTATTTTACACTGAAAATTGATTTCATTTAAATATAAATGTAAATACCAAATATAGAGGTGTCCAAATGTACAAGGAGAAAAACCACCTCCCTGGACAGTTGCTCATGGCTCTCAGCTACACAGACAAGACGACAGAAAGGTTTAAAAACAAGTGACAAATGAGCTTCTAGGGTATGGACAGAACATAGAAATAGAAGGAGACCACAGGAAGCCATATAGAGCAGTACATGGCAAAGTACAAAGAAGCAGCACACTTTTAGAAATCGTTTTCAAAATACTGAATCTTTGAACAAGATTTTTGCATTTTAGGAGATGGTGGGGAGAGGGATGTCCTCAATCTGTTCTTGAATATTCTAGCTGATGTCCATTTTGTTTCACCTTATATAAACGTAATGAAGAAACTTCTTTTAAAACCACCCAAAAACCCATCCCCAGTCCTGAAAACAACGCCGGCAAAATGGTCTGTGGATCCATCTGAATTCTCCACTTGTATCACAGAGGCCTAATCACCACTCTCTGACCTGACTGCATTATTTTCCTTCATGAACCCTTTCCCTTACCAGAGAGAGAAAGAGAACAAAAGCACTATTGAAACACAGGATTTATTTCCTTCTTATGCTAACCTTAAACAGAAGCCATTTGATAAATATGAATTAGATAGGTCTGAGAGATCTCAGCACACAAAACCTGACAACAGTTAGCAAAGTCAGGACTTTTTCATTTTACACAGCAAGACATTTTTCTACTCTGCACAAACCTGCAATTTTGAAACGAAATTTTTCTGTGGGATGAACTCTGTGGAAGTAACTTGGCCTCTCTTTGCTGCCAAGCCCTGGCCATACTATCCCAAGAACTACCTACCTCTGCAGAGAAAGGGCTCAACTGATATATATGCCACTATGCATGGAAGGTGGGAAAGCAAGGCCTAAAATATAGATGAAACACTGAAAAAAAAAAATCAGAAAGGAGTTGCACTCATTACAAAGTATAACAAATAGTATCTTCAAACAAACACACAGCTTGTGTTTCTATATGTCTACATATGTATCTTTAAAGACACAGATGTTACTAAAATAATCCAAATATTCATGTTTACAGCCTCTAGCAAATCTCCTTCTTGGAATGTTTTAATGTTGACTCTCTGTTTCTTTGCAGATCTTACAGGTGAACAAGGTGATGTCCATCTTGTTTTATGCGATATTTCTCGCTTACCTTCGTGGCATCCAGTCTTCCAACATGGATCAAAGGCGTTTGCCAGAAGATTCGATAAATTCTCTTATTATTAAACTTATTCAGGCAGACATTTTAAAAAACAAGCTTTCCAAGCAGATGGTAGACATTAAGGAAAACTATCAAAATACACTGCAGAAAACAGACACTCAGCAAGACATGGATGGAGAGGAGAACGTGAAATCAGACTTCCAGCCAGTTATCTCAGTGGATACAGATCTCTTGAGGCAGCAGAGGCGCTACAACTCGCCCCGAGTGCTCCTGAGCGACAACACGCCACTGGAGCCGCCGCCGCTTTACCTCATGGAGGATTACATCGGGAATTCCGTGGTGGTGAACAGAACCTCCCGGCGCAAGAGGTACGCGGAGCACCGCGGCCACCGCGGGGAATACTCCGTTTGTGACAGTGAAAGCTTGTGGGTCACGGACAAATCCTCCGCCATCGACATCAGGGGACACCAGGTGACTGTTCTGGGAGAAATTAAAACAGGCAACTCTCCGGTTAAGCAATACTTTTACGAAACGAGGTGTAAAGAGGCCAAGCCTGTAAAAAACGGCTGCCGCGGCATTGATGACAAGCACTGGAACTCCCAATGCAAGACATCCCAAACTTATGTCAGAGCACTGACTTCAGAAAACAACAAACTGGTGGGCTGGAGGTGGATAAGGATAGACACCTCCTGCGTGTGCGCCTTGTCCAGGAAAATAGGAAGAACATAGGATCTGCATCTCTTTGCTATATAAATTATTACTTTAAATTATATGATATGCATGTAGCATATAAATGTTTATATTGTTTTATATATATTATAAGTTGACCTTATTTATTAAACTTCAGCAAATCTACAGTATATAAGCTTTCTCTCTCAATAAACAAGAGCAAAGGGTGTGTGCCTCTGTTGTGGCCAACTCTGGGGTGTTTTTTAGACTATGTTTGTGACACTGCTTGTCGGCAGCATACCGTAACCTTCCTGTAAAATCTGTGTAAAATCAGTATTTTTCATTCAGTATTGTCAAACCAGTGACTGTCATTTAGTAAACTTGTTAAAAATCAGATCAATGTCAAGAGTTGTGTACATATTTATATTCCCTGCTCTATATGTTCATATTTAATTGGATCCACAGCATTGACTCCTCACCACCAAAAAAAAAAAGGACCAAAATACGTGTTGTAGCCTGCAGATGATGTCAAATTTTCATGCATCAGGTAGCCCTAAAATAAAGTTTCTTTGTATTATGCCACTTTTGCCAGTGAAATGACCATTTTCCCTCTGTTACCATTTCAGAATGGCCGCTAGTAATCCAGGAACGTCCATTTGTGTTTTGGAAGCACATTTGTTTTGCAACTGTTTCTAATGCTGCCAGTGCATCATTTAAAAAATATGAAAAAAATCTGAAATATTTGTAGCCGAAACTTACTGAAGGCAACAACTGATCTAAATGAATCATTAGCATAATACATAAAACATTGTGTGTTGTGATCAGCCTCTTCCTCCTCACACAAATCAATTATCTTCTGCTTGTGTTGTTGGATCATTCCTCCCTAAGTTTTTAAATTAGAAACAAAGCTGGTGGTGTCCTAACCTTAAAAGAGACCTTGCCTTGCAAATTGTAGTAAAGAAAGTTATGATATCCTGGCGTGGATATCAAAGCCACACACCTGTATGAAGGTTTGCTTCTCTTCAGTAATCCATTCTCCAGTTTTCACAGGGGGAAAAATGTGTTGAACTGCTCAAGAAACTTGGTACCTTTCATAGGAACGTGAAATAGATGGTGGCTAAAATCCATGAATTCTGTAGTTATCCTGAAGTTCCTCAATTGAACAGATGAGTTGTTGTTTAGGACAGACAAATGAGCTAGCGTGTATTTACCTCAAACTCTTCTTTGGATTGTCATGTAGCTCCACTGGGGACAGGAATAATGACACTACTTGAAGAGAGGTCCCATTACACATTAGCTGTGCAATGCCCTGGATGGGATCCCACTCCCAGGCAGTAAATGAGAGTTCATGTCTAGGAACAGAATTCAGATTGGGCTGCACGTTATCTGTGTCCAGATAGATCCAACCCACAGCCAGGGCTGGGAAATACCAGTTACACAAAAAGTTTTACCCTCAGTTTTTTCTGAGCTTTCGCTGCCTGAGCATGTTCAGCATCACAAATGGGAACAAGATCTGAGCCCTCAAACACGAGGTTGCAGGATACTGTTGCTCATACAGCTCTCACTCCTGGAAAACCAGTTTCAAACATGTAATAGGCCATGAAAGGCAGCAAACTATGCGGTCTCCCCTAATCCCTCACAGAGAGTGCTGCACACCATAAAACCACCAGGGAGTTGGACAGGTTGCTTTGAGGCCAAGCACTGGAACAGTCCTGTCTTGGAAAGCCAGGTTGGAGCACGCGGGTATTTTCTTCAGGGAAGGCCAGAAGCAAAGCTTTTGAGAGCCATCTCAATTTTCAGCATGAGGCCAGGGTATTTACCTCACAGGAAATATCATCACCTTGCAGCACTAAATCCTAACTTTGCTTCAAGCAATAACAACTTCAGAGGTTCAATACCAAGGCAGTCATTAAACTGAGAGGATGTAATATAACAAGGAACTCAGTATCTGATAGATCTGATTAGACTATTTCTCATTTCTTGGCAAATATTTAAGAAAAAAACAACCCCACAGAGCTTAACTAACATCACAGGTTTAACTAACCTTTTTGGCTTGGGGGAATAAGCATATTTTTCTGCGTTTGGCCCTGCCAGATTTTTTTTTTTTTTTTTTTTAATTAAAACTTGATTTTACACCCTGAATTCTCAAAGAAGGATCATTTGCAGATGCTGGGAGCAACTGAGAGCTGATATTGTCATGGATCACGAACTTTAGAGATCTCCTTGCTTCACTGTGCCACATAGGTCTATCTCCATGTGAGATGAGGAGGTAAGAAGACCAATTTAGCTTGGTGGAATCCCATTAATCAGAAACTACCTTGTACCTGCAGTGTGGATGTCACTTTTGTTTACATCACTGTAAATCCAGAGCAAATCTATTGAAGACAGGGAAGAAAAGGTAGCTTTATAACAATGTAAACAGCATTAGAGTTGATTCTAATGCCTTTATTTCTGCCCACTGAAAATCAAGGGAGGTTCACTCTTTGGAGGTTCACTCTTTAAAGGTTCAAAGAAAGCCATTTGTCATTTTCTACTGTAAATCCAGTAACAGGAACTGGTCTTTGACTCTTGACTTTAACAAGTTTTTTACAAGCAGCCAGGAGAAATGTCTCGGAGTAAATATGCCTGTCATCTGAAACACATGAGATGAGAAGGGAGCATGATGTGTACGGTTATTAGACCGGCTGCCTCTTTCCCACCCCAGGAAAACAATGAGCGGAAGTGTTACCCCCTGGATCTGATCCAGCTTCCACTAAAGCCAGTGGGGGGAAAAAAAATTCTCACCTTCACCGGTGGAAGCTGGATCAGGCCCCAAGTGAAGAAAAACCTGCAGATCTTGACCAGAGAGCAAAGCAATCCCACATATCAGTAACATGTTCCTGTAAATCCTGTGTACGCATAAGATGCTGTATAATTTTGTAACGAGTTTGTAAACAAAGTCTGTAATAAATTTGTTAAGGTCTAATTCTCTTTCACTGTAGCTGGGGATTGTTTTATTGTCGACTTTGGTCATGGCACAATGAATTCAAAATTCCTATCCAAATATTTTTTTGTTTTGTTAAATAATTAAGCAAAATATTCAGCTCTCAATGCCCGTTTAATTTAAGCATTCTAAAAATCACTTCCATTAGGCAGCTCAGATGCTCTGTCAATATTGTTTTGCCAATAGATCATTATAAACACACATTTTATTTAGATTTTCTCCCAAATGACCAAATGCTATTCTGAAATTGACTGTCTGTGTCAAACTGTATTTTCTCTGCTTTTTCCCCCTAGTTTTTTTCCAGTCCATTTAGTAACAGCAAAAAATGCTCCACTGAGGTTTTGGGAAACCATCTGCATTTATTTTATCACCTTTGAACATGTGTTCAGGAATGAAGTCTGTGCAGAGAGTTTACTGCTACCAAGAGATTTGTGTGGCTGCACCAGGAAGAAACTTTGACTGGACTTTACAGAGTGTGTGCTCAAAACCACTCTGCTCATACTCTGTTATTTCGATTCTTTAGCAACCTGAGGCTTTTGCATTGTGTATCTGCAGACAATACCAAGCAGGAAACGAGTTTGATTGGGAGTTTCAAAATTAAAAATTTCATAACGACCTGCTATTTCTGACCTCTCAGCGAACGTGTTTGCGCAGCGAAGTCAAGTGCAGGAACATTCATTTCATTTAATACAAACATTGTAGCAAAAGCAATGGGATTCTGTGCTCTCCATGCTTGGTAAGCGTGTGTAACTCATCATGGATGTTGGGCAGGGGGAGGACGAAGAGGAGGAGAAGGAGGATAGATAATAAGCACTACAGCTTGTGAGAAGTAAAAGGCTGTGCTCTGGCTTGGAGCATTTTAAAGCGTGAAGGGGTTGTTCTCTGAAATGCTTTGTCTGTATTTTGTTACAGCAGATGGCAGAATGACGAAGCAAGCACAGATGTGTTGTTAAAAAACCAAGCAATATGAGGATAACAAAAAACTTTCCCGGGAAAGTTGGCCGCTCGCTACCACCGTGGGTCCCTGCAGTTCTGGGCAGGTGATTGTAGAACTCAGCAATGACATCCCTAGTTTAATGATTTAGTCAATCTCTGTGGAAAAAAAAGAGTTGGTTTTTTTTTTTCCTGAAGGTCATTACATTCATGAGCTGGATAATTTTCCTGCTCTTCTTTTTTTTTCTTGTCCGTTTGAGGTTTTGTTTTTGTTTGTTTGTTTTTGGTAATCTCTAGCTGTTTTGGCTCCTCTGGTGAACAACAAGCAGTAATGCTTTGCATGAATGTCCCCAAATACAGATTTCTCCTCCGTTTTAGGGCTGAGCTTTGAAGCCAGCAGCACCTGAAAGCCATACTTCTACCACGGAACCGGCCTTTTGATGTCATGACCTCATGTTTCCGGATATTTTGATCACAGAGTCCTATTTTGGAGCTCTTACCCACACAATTAGGTGAGATCACAAGGAGGGAGATTGAGAAGTGGCTGTTGTACACAACAACCAAGGAGCAAAGAGAGAGTGAGGCAGCTCTGTGCCACCTTTGCATCCACCTTCACACACCTCCTGCTCTGATTTCATTTTTGAGTTGCATGGTCAATGGCTGGTGATCAAGGCTTGCTTTGTGCATGTCTAAGGGTTCAAATGCCCAGGATATCCTATAATGGTTGGGGTTGGGAGTGGCACTTTACACTAGACCAGGTTGGTCAGAGCCCCATCCAACCTGGCCTTGAGCACTTGCAGGGATGATCTTTGGCAGGAGGACAATTTCTGAGCTCATATAAGCATTCGTTGTGTGTATCTGGGCATACCTTCTGAAAAAGGCGCTGTGGTTGCAGCCTTGGCAGTCTCCAAAACACAGCACGTTGTCGCTTTTCACCTGTGTCACAGGAAGCAGACAAAATCATTGATAGACCAGCTAATTCATCCAGGGGAGGCTGCTAAGGAGGCAGGTAGCATCGTCCTTTCCTCTTAGCAAAAATATTCCTGTGGAGGGTGTGAGGAAAGCAAAGGAAGTGCTGAAAAATACAGGGAGTCGGAGCTGTTGGGTGGCAAACATCTTGCAGAAATTTCAGAAAGCGAGGGAGAATTCAGCTGTTCAACTGTAATATCAGATGAAAAGCTCTTTCCTGCTATGATAAGGGTTAAATAAATATCATTAGATCATCTGTAGCAGTAACTCAAATGCAAAATGAACCTTTATTAATTGGGATTAATCTCCCTGTGTTGATGAGGAATTAACCACTCTTGCTGAGCACAAAAGATGAAGCCTTGCTCTCAGTTACCTTGTGCAGCCCCTGCTTTCAGCACTGAAGCTGTTAAGTGAGGGCAAAATTTGGCTCAGAAGGTACTAAATCCACATTGAATGCATGAGGGGGAGCCCAAGCATTATCCACTGCACAAAACAAGCCAAGTTTTTAACATGAGTTCATAAAAATTGCTCATTACTTTGTCTAGTTCCAGGGATTTAGGTTTTAAAATAAGTTTTGAACAGTCTGGTATGACCAGCACACATATATTTAGCAGCAACTTACAAAAGAAAAGAACCCTGTAAATGGAGGTATGTGGCAAAATACTGTGTCTAGCACTGCAAATAACCTCTGTTGATTCTTATTTATGTTCTCAGCATCTCAGAGAAGAATTTTAATACAAATCTTGGTTTTGTTTTACACACCACATTTTGTAAAATAAGTACCTCAACTTACTGTTTGTAGAGGTTTGTGGTGTGCAATCTTTGTGGATAATGAAGCAGAAACATGGCTCTAAAGCTGCTGAGCAATGTAAGAGTTGTAAGTCCCACACTTGTACAGCAGAGAGCGAAAACAAACGTGTGAAAATGACAGAATTGGTTTCTCAGGCTCAGAGATTAAATATGTTTTAAAATATCGAATGACAGCTTTTGTCAAGTTATTATAAATATCTCAAGTCAGATTTGTAGGTGACACAGCCCACTGCTAACATGGAGCATAATTTTTGTAATCTTTGTTATTGTACAAATCTACTCAATGTGATTCCCATTAAGTTCAGAAAACAGAAATTTGCTCATTTCCATGCTGCTGACAGAGCATTCAGAATAACCCCAAGACATGAGCCAAATCTCAGGTCAGAGCATGATCCCTGAATTTATGTCCTAAGAATAAAACTACCAGGAAGGATTATTTTTTTTTTCTGCAGAGAGTGAGAGCTCAGCTGCCACAGTCACAGTGTCTGTGCCATGCTACCACAGGTTTGAAGACTTCGGGAAGAAGAATCTGGTCAGCTGGAGAGCTGATGGGAAGAAGAAATGGGAGATGGATGGGGCAATAATTATTACATTTCCTCCTTGAAAACTAGATCCCTCAAACACATAAAATGCAACCATCAGGATACTCCTGATCTCAGGACCTGACTCAGAGGCAATTATTCCCTAGGTCAATAACCTTGGACTCCTGAGACTTGGCGTCGGAACATGGTACTTATCCTAGGCAGGGGTAAAGGTGAAAGAAACCCCTTCTCCCACCATAATCAGATAACAGCAATTATGCAAGAGGGAGTTCTCGTGGGAACAGTTTTGTCTCAAACTCCCATGGCTTTTCTAAAATTTTTTTCCACAGAAATGGAAGATATGGGTTTCTGAGAAAGGGCCTACTGCCTGTAGTTTTCTCAGAGGGATATCAGGGTGCTGGAGAATAGAACTTAGGCAGAAAGAGGAAAGTTCTCACTGAGTATTCAGTGACCTATTTTCCCTTCACTACAAAGTTATGTGGTGAGGTTTCCTGACAGAGAGCCTGCTGCAGGGAGAATTTGCATGTGAGTGATAATGAAAACCACCTCAGTATCGAGACTGGACTGAGGAGAGGAGCTCAGAAATCCCTGTGGCTCCTTCCTCTCTCTTCCTGAATGCCCAGGGGGACTCGAGGGTGTCAGTAGCACAAAAAGGGAGAGCAGTGACAAAGTAGCCACAGAACACACTTCCCCATTCACAACAGCCAGGCAAAGGCAGCACAAGGACAACTCCATCATTCCAGAGCCTGAATCTGGACAGCCCCTTCATCTCCCTCCATGGGATCTCAAAGAAAAGGATCCATAATGCCATTTCATAAACCAACTTTAAGAAATATCATGGCAATGCTGCAATGGTCTGGACCCAGTTCACACAAAATAACAGGCAAAATCTGGTGGGATTTTTTTAAAAGTATTTGCTCTTAAACAGTTTATTTGCATCCAGAATTTACAGGAAAAAATGATGTGAATAGTGGAAAGTGTCTAAGTCACACATACAACTAATAAATACTTAGCTTTATTCTGATCTCATGCAGGTTTAATGTCTGACTTCAGTGTGATTAGTCCCAGTTTTTACTGATACAATAAAGCTTGGAATTACATCTGTGACATTTGAAAGCAGGTGGTGGGCTCTGTACAGGCTCAGACTCTCAATTTCTGTATGCCACATATCTGCTGCCTGTGTAGCTCTGTGATGGATGCCAATGGAATTATTTAATGTGATAGATTATAAGGACCTACACTTCCATGCTTTAAATTACATCTGCCCTGCTCAGAGGGGTATTGTTGACAGATCTCAGATGGATTCAATGCAGCTCACCAGGCAAACCCCAGGGGTTTTTCATGCCACCAGCTAAGCAGTTTCCCTGAGAACCACAAGGCAGAGAATTCAAAATCAACCCTGATTCTTGCTTCAGATAGAACTTCAGTGGCCTGCTTTTGTTTGAAGAAATGCTAAGAAGTCAAAGTTAGAGGTGCAGGTCCTGGCATTCGGAATTAAATTCTGAAACCCATAACATAGTCAGCTCATGAAAACTGGGAGATGAAGGTGGCATGTTGCACACTGCAGGCTCAGTGAAGATGCTCTTGTTCAGAAACAAAAGTGATTTAGGTAACAGCAGTTCCTTTAAAGCAAAGACAAACATCCCAGTCCTGCTGAACAGTGGTGCCCAAGTCAGTTTCTTTTTAATTCACCAGAAACTTCATGGTATTGGCTTTCCCAGACATTTTTTAGTAGGTATTATTGAGCATAATTAGCATGATAACTTTTACTACATTAGAAACATTCCAGAACTACAACCTGAAATAAATGCAAATGATTGATCCTGGTTAGGCATCACATCCTGAGTTTTGAAGCCTTTACCAGCCTTCAGTAATGGCTCAGTTTGCAAATACAGCTTGACTTTGTGGCTAGGAAAATTTACTTGAGATTTTTCTCTTCATCTGCTTTTTCCATAAAATCTTCATAAATATCAGAGATTTTGCAGTGTCCAAATATAATCTGAAGTGTCCACTTCTGTCAGTCCAGAGGTCATCCATTTTCCATTAAGTGTGTACTAAATATTCCATTGCCCCAAGCAATGATTTGCTCATTGACTCCATGAGTGAAGAGACACAGCTCAGGAGGTGTGAATACAGAAAATAACACAGAAGTTGATAGCAAGAAATTCACTGGAAAGCCAGAACTGGAGCTTAAAAACAAACAAACAAACAAACAAACAAACAAAAACAAAAAAACCAAACAAAAAACAACTTTAGGAGAGAAAAGCAGAAAATGAGGAAAAAAAATCAAAAAGTTTGCAAACTTAGAGAAAAAATCAGCTGACCTTTGATAATAGCAGTAATTAGGGTTTTTTCCCTCACAGGGTTCATCCTCCTCTGCCTTGCAAAATCCATTCATTTCCCAATGAAAATATAAAAGTAAAATATAATAGCTTGGGCTGAAATTCTGCTGTCAGGGAGATTTTTGTGCTTAGAGCATTTAGTGGGTCTCTGCTAATAGTGTCTGTAGGAGCAGTTTATATATCCATTCTCAAAAACACCCCAAAAAGACCCCATAACCACAATCAGGATTTACTGAGAGCCAATTCCATAGCTTGGTCTGCATTAAAGTAGATTTAATTCACTCTAACTGCTCGCATAAGTCTTGATCCAAAAGAGCTCTTAAGTTCATGTCCAGTTTTAAAGTAAAAAGAGCTGTCAAGAAGTTGGTAAGATTGACCCCATGCTTAAAGCTGAGCACATGCTCAAATATTTTTAGGGATCAGGGTAGTAATAAGGTTCATTAGTGATTTTATTACCGAAACTTATAGTTGTTCACTAAAAAACCCCAAATGGAACAATAATATAGTCAAGCCTCTTAGTTCCCATCCTAAAAATTTTGCTTTAAAATTCCAGGATAAAAGAAGTACAAAAGATAATCTGTAAGCATTTAAGACTTGATCCAAAGACCACAGAAGTTTGCAAAAAGCTTCAAAAAATTTCTAATGAGTCCTGAGTTATGTGCTTGATAACTGAACTATGGTCAATAAAACACCATGGATTTATAGGGCAATGAAAAGAACACACCAAATAAAACTGATCATTCATTGTTTTTAGAAATCAAAGCACAAAATTAGCAGTAAAGCATTTGGCAGCACTTCACAAATTCTTTCTTGAAAAAGTCATTCAAATGGACTTGGATATGAATGCAATTGCCTGCAAGGGATGCTGGGGAAAGGGAAGTCAGTTACATGCAGAAATAACTGGAAATGGCAGGGGAAAAAGTCTGTGGATAACTGTGGGAACAGCTTTAGACATGGCGTGAAGGTATCGAGTGACTGAGGTGCACACCTCAAAGTCTGAAGGCAAATTGGACACTTCCTTCAAATGAGGGGGGTTTGACAGCAGGCGCTTTCTAAAAAGTGCTGAGGAAACAGAAAATCTTTTAGGTAAAGATGTGAGATTACTTTCTCCTTGCCTCGTACCTCTTATTTCAATAACTGCATAAAGGCTGCTACAACTGCAGATGTATATTTCAGTGACATGCCCCAAAGAAAGTATTTCTCTGAATTTATCCCTCCTACCATCCATATACCCCATCCAAGACTTAAGCAAGTTGCTACAATGAAGTCCTAAGCTTTTCCAAGTCCTTGCTAGACAGCTCCAAAAATTTATGGAAGATATAAAGCAAACACACAGACTTAAATGCTGTTTAATGTCATCGTCGATGTCAGGGCAGGTGAGCATCCTTCACTGTGGAGATCCAGAGGAGTTAAAAGAAAAGGATCAATATCTGTCACTGCAGCTGGCAAACTGCTGTCAGGACAGCACTAACACTGGCTTTCACATCTCTCTTCCCTCCTAGCTAGTTTCTTGTTCTGTCCTTATTAGTTCTCCAGATGAATTTATTAATCTGTCACTCGAATGTGGGGGACTCTAAGGAAAGGTGGCCAAAACCAGACTGTGAGATGAATTTTTTGGCTAGCTGCAAACAGCTTGTATGCTGCAGGCTGGGCACCTCTCTCTTAGGGAGCGGTAGATTCCATCAAAGACTTGAAAAGAAGGACAAAATGAGGATATAGACTTGTTTTCTGTCAGGATCACAACCTTATTTGCAGACCACTTTGTTTGTCTCCTGGTCCAACATGCACTGACAGGCTAAAAGTAGGAACTACCTATGAGAAGAAAGGGGGTTGGGCTAAATGAGAGGGATTTTTGGGACTGTCAGAAGTGTCCAGAAAACATGAATCTAGCTCTTAATGAAATTAGTTTTCCCTTAAAATAATAAAAAATAGAATTGCTCATCACAAGTAAATATACACTTATAGTTATTGATTCCCTTTTACCCCATGTGAGTTGGGGTTTTGGTTTTGGTTTTGGTTTTGGTTTTGGTTTATGGACCTACTCTGCAATTCCAGAAGCCTCTCATGGGCTGGAAGATTTGTCCCTAGTATGAGTTACCTAAAAACCCCAGCATTTCAAATTAAGATATTCTGTCAAAGGGAAGTCCCAGGTGCTTTCAACTCAAGTGTGAACTCTGCAAATGAAGTTAAGGCTGTCAACACTGACCAAAAATGGAAGGGTTCGTGGGACAGAGATGGAAATCTGAGGCCAAAGAGCTTCAAACAAGTGAGGGGAGACAGCAAGGAGGGGGAAGAGACAGCTTCTCTGGACATCTGGCAGTGGGGACAAAATGCCAATCCTCAAATGTGCAGTGTACAAAAGAGATGATGAATTGGGTGCGAGACAGTGACCCATTCCTGGGCTGGGCAGGGGACAGGATAAACCAGCTCTGGAAGACTGACTAAAGTTGAGTTAGCTGGGGCCAAGGAGCTGAGGGCCACCCACGCAGATCAAGTGGGAAAATGCTAATGGGAAAGACATTTTGGGAGTTAAAAATATAACCAGTGCCTTAATCTGGGAACACAGGGCTGTAAAATAACAGCTGGGCAGCAAGGCAGAACAAAGTTCTCTTCCATGGTTGAGTGAGAGGTGGTTGAATGGAAAGACACCGTCTGCTTGATCAGAACAGGCCCTCAGCCAGGGTGGCTACGTGTGGAGAGAGGCAGGGTCACATTCCTTGGAGATGGCAGCACAGCTCTGTCCCGCAAGCCAGGGCAGCAGTCTTCAAAGTAACAATGAAATATTAGACGTTTTAAAAGGATTTCCCACTATATTGATGTTGTTCCCATAACACAAGCCAAGGAGTAGGAAGGCAGCACAACAAAACACGTTTGCACACGCTTGGGAACAGGCATCTCTTCTGCACCAGACAATGCTTTCTACTGCCTCTAAAGGTAACATTTGGGCTGCAAGTCCTTGGAAAAGTCTTCCTACGGCACCTGCACCAAAAGCAGGAGGCTGAGAAAGCAGCCTTTGCTGCTAAGGGTGTTTGAAGTGATTCAAAAAATCCAGGGGCATGTCAGATCCTGCAGGGATGAGCACTCCCATTCTGCCCCAGTGTCCAACTGAACCACTTTCACTGCTCCAAGGACAAATCCTGGCCCTGCAATTTAAGATTGCTGTGACTGTCCATGAGCCAGCAGTGCCCTGAGGGCTGAGAAGGTCAGTGATGTCCTGGGGTGCATCACGAAGAGCACTGCCAACACGTCAGGGAGTGATTCTTCCCCTCTGCTCAGCCCTGGGAGGCACATCTGGCAAACTGTGTCCAGCTCTGGGCTCCTCAGGACAGGAGGGACAGGGAGCTCCAGGAGCAGGACCAGTGGAGGCTGCGGAGTTGCCTGGAGCATCTGTGACAAGGAAAGGCTGAGGGAGCTGGGGCTGTGCAGCCTGGAGAGGAGCCCCAGCTGAGAGGGGCCCTCAGCCCTGTGTGTCCCTGTGTGCAGGGAGGGCTCAGAGCAGGGCCCAAGCTCTGCTCCAGGGGCCCAGCAATGGCACCAGAGCCACGGGCAGGGACTGAGCCCAGGAAGTTCCACCTGGATGTGAGGCAGAACTTCTTCTCTGGACAGTGACCAAGCACTGAACAGAGACCAGGGAGGGTGTGGAGTCTCCTCACTGGGGATATTCCAGACCCCTCTGGACACAATCCTGTACCCTGTTCTCTTGGATGGCCTTGCTGGAGCAGGGAGGTGGGACCAGATGAGCCACTGTGGTCCCAACCTTAGCCATCCTGGGATTCTGTGATTCTGTGTGGGTAGTGGCTGACCCAAGGCAGAGCACAGACTGAACTGTGCTACAATTCAGGATTGCAGAGCTCTCGTGCACTGCAGTTCAGAAGCACAGCTCACACGACGCAGGCAAGATGTTGCCACGGCTGTTGCAAGGGGTTAAATATTAATATGTCAGCATCCCCTCTGCTTGAGAGTGAGCTCTGCAAACACTCAAACCACCACAGAAGAATCACAGGTCACAAGATCCAGGCTCAGGAACTGAAAACACTCTAAGCACTTCCAAGGATCACATTTTGCAGCAGCACAGGACACAGGCACTGATCCTGTCTGCATCCCCGCACTCTCCTTTCTGCCAGCTCGGCATTCCCCGCTATTGCAGCTTTGTGATTTTGTTTTCAGACTGTGGTACATGACAAATGCAGAACAGGGACAACTTCTGCAGCTTTGTGTCTCACAGTCTTAACAGCTCTTCCTAGATCCCCTGGAAAGCTTGGAAGAAGCACAAAGCAGAAAAAGGCTGTCATCTTGCAGTGTAACAACTGACTGTTTTATGATGTAATAGCCACTACTCACATTTTTCCCTGGGATAAGCTGTTGGCATTCTGGAAGAAAAGGGTAGATTGCTGAGCTTACTTACGAATTTCCTGCAGGTTAACCACATTCATAGAAAAAGACCGTGTAGATCCCCTGCTGTTACATTAATTTGTAGGCAAGCCTGTCAGCTCTTTCAATTAAAACTTTTGGTTTGTGATGGAAATCAGGCTTCCAAATTTACTTCCTTTTCTTGCAAATACTATTCTTTATTATTCCAAAGTTATTCCAGTAGCCTCATTATCCCAGTATTATTACATTCAAGAACTAGTTTTAAACCATTCAGTGGCATCCAGATTTCCAGCTGACATAATATGGGATGTATCAAGAGTGGCAACATTCACTGCTGCTCTTTAGTGACTCAGTGCATGACAGAGGTCTAAGAACTGACATCTGTTTGACACATCACATTTCCTTCAGCTACCGTGCCTCTTATTACCTTCAGCTGCTACCTCTTCCTTGTATTTTCCAAGACCACTGCAAAATGAACTTTATTTATGCAATAAACAGGGCACCTGTCTGGCACATGTTTTAAGCATTTACCACTGGCAGTGAAGCTGCCTGAACTAGAGAGAAAAACAAAAATATTCCTTCAGATTGCAAGAGAACGAGCCTTCAGAAGTCTGCTTAATCAGTGTAATCTGGCAAAGTGCTGCAACCTGGTACAGACTGCTCTTCAGTACTGGAGAACAGAGACAATTTTTCAAAGCTGTGGACATTCATACCACAAACTCTGTGTTACAGCATTTTCACCACAATCAAACACAAAAGAAAAGCCTGACTTACCTGTGGGTGAGCCTTTTTGGATCATCACAGGTGTGAGCTGCAGAGGTGGAAGGAGAGGCATGTGGAAAAGCAGGGCAGGTACGAACCAGAACAGGCACCCAGCAGTCAGCACTTGCAAAATGGCTACGGGAAGACTGGAGCAGTTCAGCTCTGCAAGACTTAAAGGGACAGATTTCCACAAGCTCACTGGGACAAAAGCCTCTGGAAGAGCACAGTTTCCCGCTGGGAGAATGCAGGCCCCAGTCCTGGAAATGTTAAAGCATGTCCTTAGCTTTAAGCATGTGAGAGCTGCTGTGGACTTCAGTCTGTGCAGCCCTGCACAAGCCTGCAGGACTCGATTTACTGACGTGCACAAAGTTACCCAGAGAGGGGATGCTCCAGCAGAGTGGTTGTGACTGCTCCATCACAAAGGGAATGAGGTGCCATCACTGCTGAGTTACTCTGACCGGTGAATAGTGGTCAGTCCAAAAGCCTAGAAAGGAAAGAAATTAAAATAATCAAAATGTACCCTAAACAAATCTCAAATTGTTGCAAGAAACAACATGCTCATGTATTCACTCTAGTATTTCTATTTTGTTTTTTCAGCATAATATCCACAATAGATGCCCATCTAATTGAAACAATTCCAAAGCACCTTGGACTGCTCAAAACAAGTGAAAATAACACCAATTACGTATTTACAGTTCCCTTCTCCTCCATGACTGAATCACAGAGTGTCAAATATTCTGCAGTGAGAGCACAAACACCCCAATAACAGGGCACGGGAGACTTTGAAGACACCAAATCAGTATCAGAGAGTTTGAAAAAAGTGTTTCCTGTTGGCTTTGCTGCCCAAGATTGTCACAGCATGGCTGCATCGGGCAACTGGAGCCTCTATGGTGTCCCCAGACCTTTGTCTACCACAAAGGTCCCCAAAACAACACATATGATGATCCTTTGCCATCATGAGAGGTGGCATCATGACTTTGGAACAGTCAGGATGGGACTTCTGCAGTTATGGGATATGAATAGGCAACACATTTGGGCTCAGGCTTGCTCTGAAGTAGCTCTTCTATATCACAGAACCATAGAACCATAGAATCACAGAATCATAGACTCATAAAATCATAAAATCATGGAGTTGTTTGGGTTGGAAGGGACCCTAAAGATCATCTTATTCCTACCTTGCTGAGAAAAAATAAATACATGGTGTTGCTGATGGGATTTATTTCTCATATTGAATGATATAACTAGTTAAATGCTGAAAGAATTGGAACCCTAGGTTTTTCCATATTTTCCCCTGTGATTAGAAGCTAATCTTAGCTGTTTTCCCAATGCCATCATTTTCCTCCTGACACTGAGTTTGCTCTATGCTCTGCTCGTGTTTCCACAAATATGATATCAACATTAGGGTCAATATTGGAGATATTTTACATTGTAAAACTTCATTAAATTCATATCACCAAATAAACCCCTGTATATGCAATAACTCGGACTTGCACACAACCCATAAACCACTCATCTTTGATTGCCTCCAGACACAGGGGGCTGTGACCCTCTCAAACATCTTAGCACCAGAGGAATTGCCCTGCAGGTTTCATTTGCTGCAGGATGTTTCAGGAAATGTGGTGGGGTTTTTTTTCCCCACTAATTGAAATGTCCTGAAAATGTCATGAGACTCATTCCACTCCTACTTACAGCACTAATTTGTTCTGTGCCAGTCATCTCAGTGAGGGCGACACCAGACCCCAGTTCCCTCTGCTTATTGGAAGTAGTTCCCACTCCATGTTTTGTGTGGGTTGCAGCTTTTTTACAGTGTGTCATTAGCATGACTGATTACATGCTATTCACATGCCATGAAGGCTTGCCAGACGTAACTTAACATTGTATTCTTAATGAGTATCTGAGCCTGAATCTGATTTTTCGTATACTACATTCACATTGGAGCAGCAGCAATGTTGGAGTGAGTTTAGAAAGAATCCATGGGCTGAATCCCACATCCAAGAACAACCACGAGGAAAATCAGGTGGAGTGATGGATATTGAACATATGGCAGCTGGAACCTGAATTTTGCATTTAATATTATGCATTTCAAACATTACTAAGAGGGTAAACATTTATGAATTCTGCAATTAATTAATGGGGCTAAGTCTATCATCTCAAGACTTCTTAATAATAGAAATTCAAAGGCAATCACTTAAGGGGACTTTTTTATACCCTGCCATTAAAACAAATGTTCCTTGTAAGGCATTAGTACAGGTGGGAAGAATTTACCATGCAGGATAAGAAAATCAGGCAGAAAATGTTCCAATGATTGTTTTAAATATCTCTGGGTGAGGTAGCAGATAAAGAGGGCTGTGGAACTTCACAGAGTTCAAAGAGAAACCTTTCGCTTTCAGATCCAGACTGCCCTTTCCACAGACACACTTTTTAAAGAATTAGGTACCAAAAGATTTATTGGCTGGAAAGGGAAAAAGTTTTAAAATTGTTTTCTTCATTGCTTTAACATGAAGCAACTCACAATGTGTGTGTGTGTGTCCCTAGACATGAGGGCAGATTAAGATTATTCCATGCTTTGACAGAAAAAGTCCGTTTATAGCTTGCTTTAAAGTTTGGTTTAAATGGGTAAAAGCTGGATTTGTGCTCCCTTGAATATGTGTAGACATAAGAACTAGGGGTTTTTTCTGTACTGGAGCTTAAAAATTCATCTTTTTCTGTATCAAATGCTGTCATATGCCACATTAGGTACTTATATCCCACACACAAAGTGATCCCTGGTGTGCAAATTCCTGCAGCCAGGAATGTGTCCAGCAAGGCTCTGCACACAATAGAAGTGCTCTTTAGCATACTGTTGTCTGGTGGCTGTTTTAGGTGATGTGAAATTGCCTCTTCACTGATTTCCAGAGGGAAAAAGGTTTCTGTAAAGGCTGTTGGCTGGAAAGCAGCACGATAAGGAAGGAGATAAAAGTACTTGGCAGCAGAAACCTTTAATATTTGCAAAAGGAAAAGCAAGGAAGCAAAAGAAGCAGCCCTGATGGAGAAAAAAAAGAGGCTAAGGAAGAGATTTCCTGTCTAGTGAAGACAATAGTCACTTGCTTGAGAAAGCAGAGAGGAGCAGACAACAGCAGGAGAAATGTTTCCAGGGGTTCTCATAGAAATGGAACACAGCGTTTTCTTTGGCAAGTGAATTTGCTGCAAGAGCCAAATGTCTTCAGAAACAGCTTATCCTCTGGTAGCTGTCTTTTGCTTAAACTCCCTCAAAAAAGCATCTGTAAAGCACTGTGAAGCATGAAGCCATTCCAAGTGCAATCAGTTAGGTAAGGCAGCATCCATTCTGAACCTGCGACTTGTTCTAACAAACTGGGTAATTCCAAGCTCTGTGCAGGAGAAACTCCCAGCTGCCTCCTGCACAGCACGGCATCATGGATTGGCTGCTCATCCACAGCCCAAGTGGTTTAGCAAGAACTCAGCCCAAAGGTTCTGCAGGGCTGATGTCACTGCCCCACATCTATGAAAGCTGTGCATTTCTCCTGGGAAAAGGGGAGAAAGCACCAAGTGGAGAAGCAGCAGCCCCCCATGAGCAGTTTGCCCTCTCACTTCCTGCACCTGATATTTGATTGGAGGAGGGAAGAGGCTGAGGGACAAGAAAACATCACTCTCTAGCATTTCATTCCACAAAAAAGGGTTTTTCTTCAAGAGCATACATCAAAGTTCCCAGATAGCTGCATTTTAAATCCATCCCTCACAATGATCTGATAGAAGGGGAAAGTCTCTGGGGACACATACTGGCTCATGAGAGGAAATTAATGAATGGCACAGAGCTTAAACACTGCTGGATGTGTAATTGTTTGTCAGCTGCCAGCAACACATGCAATTAGGAAAATTCAACTCCAGTTGAAGCCTGGGCACTGGTTGCCTATTTGGCAGCAGCCTCCCTGCTGTCAGGTCTTAGCTGACAAATAGTCCCTGTTTTAGAGTGACTCAAACATTTTATCTCACATATATTTTAAATAAATTAGGAAAGGCATGTGCAACAACAACAAAAAATATACTAGAATAGTTTTATTATTACCTAAATGGACTGGGGGCAGAGTCATGTATTCTATTTAATCCAACACTAAAGTATGATTTCAAGAACAGAACTGGAAAAAAACAAGAATCATTAGAACCAGGATGCTAAGGCTTCACTTATCAGAAGACTTAGGCAAGTGTTTAACTTCTCACAGTGCAAAAATCAATGTGTGGCAACACTGTTCACAGGTTTGAAAAGATATCTGGAGGTCTGGTAGGGTTAAACCCCCCATTTTCTACTTGAAGTGGAACTTCTGCAAAAGTGCTTTGCATGTTGATCCATAAAAATCGTGGAATCATCGTAGAATCACAGAATGGTTTGGGTTGGATGGAACCTTAAAGATCATCTTGTTCCAACCCTCTCGGGCAGAGACACCTTCCATCACCCCAAGTTACTCCAAGCCCCATCCAACCTGGCCTTGGACACTTGCAGGGCTGGGGCAGCCACAGCTTCTCTGGGAAACCTGTGCCTCACCACCCTCACAGGGAACAATTTCTTCCTCATATGCAATCTAAACCTCTCTGTCAGTGTGAAGCTATTCTCCCTTATCCTGTCAGTCCAGACCTTCGTCAAGAGTCTCTCTCCAAAATGAAATACATAATCTTGGCAGGAATCCTACCGCCCCATAATGAGTGGAAGAAGTTTTCTTGTAAAAGATGGCCAATAAATAACAATCTCCTTATTTCCACATTTCTGTGAAATGGGGATGCGTGAAATTAATTCTACTTTTTTGTAAGTTAACATTTTGTGTCTTATTTTCCCTCTTCTGCCTTAGTCTTGTTCATCTATATGATAGAGATTTCTTTTTCAAATATGAGACAAAAGGATTTATGCTGTCTTTAAAAATGGAAATCCATGGAAATTTGACATTTATTGTAAGGGGGACTAGAAGTTCACCTGCAATTTATTTATTTAATTATATAAATTTAGGTATGGCTGGCATTTCGTAGGAAAGGGCCAGTGGTTTCCCTGTCAGACAGGCCAGAGAGCCAGCTCAGGACCACCACCCCTCAGAAAAGCCATGTTTCTGCCTCCCCACCCTGTGCACACTTATCAGGACAGAAGATGTGTTCCCACTTTGACTATTCCATCTCTCAGCACTGCACTGTGGCGGCACGGCTTGAGCCGCCTACACGCGACCTTCCTGCCAGCTCTCCAGGTATCGGAGGCGCTCCGGTTAGCGGGCGAGTGGGCACGGACTTGCAGCACACGCAGCAGGATGGTGAGCAAATGACAAGGTGGAGGCAGGAGAGGTTCTTGTGTGGAGATCCCAGGGAAGGTTTATTAACCTGCACTCTGAGGAGGTTCCATTGACAAGAACTGAGGTATCTGAGAGCTGCACAGGGTTTTTAACACAGGGATCAAAGAGGAGGGGTTTAGGGTCTTGAGCCAACGGGTGCAAAGGGTAGCGGGGGAGAAGGGTGTAGCCCAGGAAGATGAACAGGGGTACAAGCTAACTGGGACACAAGGGGCAGAGAAGCAACTGGAAGGAGCAAGGGAAACAGGGGAAAGGGTGGCCAACTAGCCAAACACCAATGGGGTAACAGAACTAGAAACAGACCCATATAGAGAAAAAACAGGGACGAGGCTGTCACTCTCACCCGGGCAGGGATAAATCAATGGGCAGTAATATTCTCTAGATGGTGCCTCTCCAGGGCTCCAACGTGGGGTCAGGCACACCAGCCTCCTCATTCCGCTTTGAATCCTTTGCCCCATTCCTCAGGGGATTTTTAAAACAACCATGACCATAATCCCACATGACCATAGCTTTTGGATGGCTCTGTTTGCAAGGCATGACACTGTTTGATGGATATTAAGAATGTAATTGGAATGACTTCCCTGTAACATCATTGTAGGCAGATTTATTTGTTCAGCACAGACAGTGAGTATTCCGCTCCTTCTCATCGTGCTCAGAACTGCCATAATCATTCCAAAAATAACAGAGGTCCTAAGCATCCATAGGTCCTTCAGTTTTAAGGTGAAGTTACTCAATCAGAGTTCTTCTGAATATCCTCTGCTTTCTGCCTTTTGGGAGTCAAAACAAACATTTTGGGCTGAAAAGCAAAAAATGAGTGTGCACATCTTGGATGACCAGGACAGTGCCAGGCAACTTGGAAGTCAATGGAAAAATTCTCCCTGGCTTTGGTAAGGTAGAGGTGAAGCTGCAAGCCAAGGAAGAGCACAAAGGATTGCTGTGACAGTTCCTGTCTTCAGAGATCATAAAGGCAATTCTGCAGGGCTTTCGGCTTTCCTACTTCATTTAAGAGTCTATATTTGGCAATGGAAAATAGCCCTATTTGGAGAATTTTGTAAACAATGTTCATTATAGGCAATGAATTTTTTCCATCGCCTATATATAGTTATCTGAAGCTCGGACATGTTCAGGTCAAGAGACAAGGAGTAATTTAATTTTACTTAGGTTTCATGCCACATTGAGCTGTTTCAGCTGACCATGGAGTTGAACTCCATGAGCCATTTTAATGTGTGTGTCCCTACAGTACTTTTGGGCACATCTGATTTACCAAGGTCACATCATCTACCAGTGTCATCAAATAGCCCCAGGCACAGTGAGGGACAACCTTTGCAATTCCACATCTCCAATGAGCCGGCTACAGCCTCATGAGTTGTTGATTCTCATTTAGGAAAGGCATCACAAGAGCAGCCAAACAGGCTGTAAACTCTTGGAGTACACAATTCTTCTTTTCTGTTCAGTAGTAGCACCTTAAACCCCAGAGTCCAAACTAAAATCCAGGCTATGATGCACTCCACAAAAATAAAATTGTGATTTATTAAATTGAAAAGACTCAAGGTGGCAGCAAAGTAATTAAACATTTCCATGCCATTATATTGAATTATGAAACTCATTGTTTAGGACATGACTGAGGCAAAAATCAAATGTATTCAGATAAAATTATTCATGAGGGCTTTTGTTTCCATCCAATATCTCATGAAGTACATGCAGGTTTCAACTAGAATGTGAAAACAAGGGTTCCTTGCTCCTCTCCTTAATCCTCTTCCCACCCCAAAAGCATCCCACTGGAACGTCCACATGCAACAGGCTCAGAACAATGAAGAGATGAGACAGTGAAGGGAAAACAGTGTTTCTCTTCTTAATGCTATATAAATATTCAGAAGAACAGCTATTTATTAAACAGTTATTAATAAAACAATGTTGTGACCCACAGAGTCACAACATTTTTCACAGCATAATAGAATGCACTGAATTGGAAGGGATCAACAAGGATCCTTGAATTTCAGCTCCTGGCCATGCACAGGACACCTGAGGGATACAGGTGGGGAATATCTCCTGAAGCAGAGAATCTTATGATTTTTTTTAAGTCAAATGTCCCAGGTGCTAAACACACCATGGCAGCTTACCAACAGCAAAATGCGTTTGAGTTTCTCCTCTCATCCTTCACCTATCCTGCTTTACAAGACAAGTGTTTTGAGAGTTTCTGATGCTGACTCTCTTGGTGAGCTGCACCTGAATCTGCTGAATATTTGGAGACTTCTATTAAAAGTTAATTGTATTATTACTGTATTGTTTGCTAAGGTCAAAGACATTCAATTAGTAAAAGCAGTAAAGCAATAGTTTCATCTACAGTGGCCTGTGATGCTGATAACCTCCCCTATCACATGCCAAAGCCCAGCTGTGGCAAAAAATTTCAAGGAGAAATTCAAGATGTTTTTGTTTCTTCCTAATTCTCCTCTATGTGTTGCTCCAGGCATTGCATGTGTAGGAGATGTCAGGATTTGCTATTTCCTCTCTTGCCTAACTCTGTGGTGGTTTTAAGGTTTACTTAAGGACATGCTGACCAGTTAGAAACGATTGAGTTAAATTTTGTCAAGGTGCCCAGAGTCTTCCAGAGCAGTGGGTGCTGGGAGGGGGGCAGAGAAAGGGACACTTATTATTTACACATGCACTCACAGCTTCTCTCTGTCGTGCCTCCCTTCAGTCTTTCATGTGAGGCTTTGGATGTGAGGCTTTGGGGTGGGCAAATAACTTGTACTGAAAACACTACTGAGCTGTCAACCATGTCTAAACAAGGAGGATCTCACCATCGGGTGGGGTGGTCTCCAATTTATCCTGAATTCTCTGCATCTTGCAAGTACAGGTTGTTCTTGGAAATTGTCCACTGCTCCCACATGTGAACTATCCAACCTCCTGGATTTATCTAGGGATCAGAAATGTCCTGTATTTATGCTGCAGCATCAAGCAGTCAGAGCAGACTCTTGCCTGAGGATGCACACAGATCCATCTACATTGAAACTCCAGAACTGCACACTTTAAATATAAAAATGGTCACCTCAGTGGGACTGGCACAATCACCAGGATCACAGAATTGTCCCTAGCATGAGCTGATGTGGCACAAAAAAAGTAAAGGCAATCAAACTGCAATTTATTGTAAAGGCTGAATATGAACCTCTGGCCACCTGGAAGAGACAATAATGAATCCTCTTGAAATACTGGCCAGGCAGAGCATTGAGGCAAGGGGGACATGCCTGCCTCGTTCTTCTCAGCACAGAGAAGTAAACTTCATTATTTTTCCCCTAAAAACTGTAGTGGGAACACCCCAAGTTACTACTTCTGGCTCATGCCTTCAACAGGTGCAAAGCAACAGTAATGAGAGCACCAAACTGGAAAACAGGGGAGTGAATTTCTGATAAAGCAGTGACAAGACGGATTAACTTTTCCCAGTCATGTTTCATCCCATCTCAGTTTCTCACCCATGCAGTGGGATTAGGATGATGTACAATTGAGAAGAGACGTGGTAGATCTGGCCATGGCTAAATGGCTGCTGAGGGCAGAGCCTGGCACAAGTATCAGCTGATCCTTCGGAAACCAATTCTCCCCTTCTCCCCCTCCCCAAAAGAAGACATCAAGAGAGACAAGAAACTCCTGCTTCCCTTTATCAGGCAATTCAGTGACACTAAAAATCCTTTAACGCTGAGAAGGGCTGCAGCTCTGGGCAGGTTTAAAAAAAAGATGAAAGCAGGCACAGCCACATGGAAACACAAATGACATCCGTTCAGAATTAGCTCTGCCCCTTTTATCTTCCAAAGAAGCCACGCTGAACTCCAACCTTTGGATTCTCTTGAGGCATTAGCTTTTCCTTAGGAATGAATGGCTGATCACATTATGACAGACAAATGATGGGCGGCAGGAGGGTTTACCAACATGCCTTGCACTCCCACAGTCACTGAGGGGGAAGTCTAATGAGCAAATAACCTGCTGCAACTTTCTACATATTTCCTGTAATTGAGAACTCTTCTGTACTTCGTCTGGAATGCAGATGCCTGTCAGTCACGAGGTCATAAATAGGATTAGGGACTGTTTCTGAAAAGACAGGCAACCAGCTTTAGATGCTCAGTTGAAAATACAGATGTTTTCTGGCTGCATGGCTGTTAGGCAGTGGGATCTCCACCTCTGTTTAAGCAGGCTTGTCTGATGGCTCTGCCCTGAGGCCCCAGGCTTGCAACTGGTGCAGATCCTATTAGAAGTGCTGATCCCTGCTAATTTTTGCCTTTGCAATCAGCTGCAAGATCCAAGCATTAAAAGCACCCTCAGAAATCTGAGAAAATAATACAGTCTTCTGAGAACTTTAACCTCCTCCATCCCAACTATAGCTGCTGTGTGTGACAGAAATGTTTGAAAAAAAAAAATTGCCAATATTTAGTTAGATTTCTTAGCTGCACTGACCAATACATTCATTTCACCAGTACAGTACAAAAAGAAAAGAAAGCTGTTTACCAAGAAAATGAGGCATTTTGGTTTGAGGTTTTGTGTGTGTGTCTCTGTTGTTTAGGGATTTTTTTTGATGCAGTGTCTAATGACAAGTTGAATTGCTTGTGCAGAGACTTGCTTGTGCAGAGACTTGTGAATCTTGTATAACTTTTGCCAAATTACCGCTTATGGCAACCAGTAGGCTCTGCCTCACAGCTTTGCTGTTATTCTGCTTGTCCCTTCACTTCTAGATCTATATCAAAACTTATTTCTCTTGTCAGTAGAAGCAGTTTCTCCTTTCAGGAAATCTTATTTTAGGGATGTCACAAAAGAGCTTTAAGCTGCCCATCACGATGATGGCTGGTGAGCCAGTTCATAAGCATGCAGAAAGAATCCTTCCCTTAAAAAGCACTTCCAGCCTCAACAGCCAGGATACAAAAACTATAGATAGGATGGGGAGCTGCTGCAGTGAGGCAACTTCCTCAAGGTCACAGAGGAGATCAGACCAGGAATAAAACCTTCACCTCCTACGTCTCTCTGCTGGGCTCGATTTTTCTTTAGTATAAAGAAGTCAGTGTTGAAGCTTATTGGTTTCATCCAAGGCAAATTCCACTGGATCTCACCACAATGAAGGTAGGAAGAGGGGAGAGATCCAGTTTAATCAGTCTACCAAAGTTTGCAAAACCTTTGCATGGAATGCAGCTGAGTATAAAATCACTCCATTTCAGCAGCTTTTTCAGGATATGCAAACCAGATGGAAGTCTATGTATTACACAATTAAATGTGCTCTAGATGAGAAGGGAGCCATCACCAAAATCATCCAAAGCAATGATATGAGAGAGGTGATTGTCTCCCATTCATCTCTGCTAAGGTCACAAAAGCCTTCACAGAGATAAGGTGAAGTGGTCAATGCCCTGAGAGGCTGACACAGTAATTACAGCCACAACAAAGGGTCAGGGGATAGAGCATGAGCCAGGGTAAGGGAATGACATGGGGTGTTGAGGATGAGGCCACAGGGTTACTCAGCAGAGTGGAGATGAACAAGGCTGCCCGTGTCTCCTGTTGGCACTGGGCTGATCCAGTAGCAGACAAGGTTCTGCCTCTTTGGGAGTAGCATTGTGAAGTGGCCATACCCAAATACATCGTTTTGTCACAGAACACAGAACAAGGCTTCAGAGAAATTCATTCTGCTGAAAAGAGTGCTCCTATATTCTGAGATCACTCCCTGTCTCTGAGTCCCAGCCAATCCCTCTGTCTCACACACAGATATGTTTTTTATTTACAGTAAAAAAATAGGTTCTACCTAGCTTCCAGCCCTGCTTGTGGATTTTATTTGCAGACAGCTTATCACCCTCAGCACAAATTAATATATTTAGGTAAAGCATACCTAACCAGCATATTGAGGTGGCAGCTGAGAGAGGACATGGGTATTACCATAAACTTACCCTTGATTTACCCTTGTTACACTTTAGATTATGAAACATAAACTTATTCAAATTTTGACGTTTGAGATATTTGGATGAGTGTTACCTTGAAAGAAAAGAAGAGACTTGCGTGTTTGCAATCTTCTTCCCCTCACATTGGCCCTTTGCAATGTCTGAAGCAGCATCATTCAAACTGCCATGAAGAATGGTTATGGTTTGTCCTGTAGCTAAACTAAAAATTCTACCAAGGATGGACCAGTCAGAAAAAGCCTCGTTCAATTCAATGTGGTGCTTCTCTGTCTTCCCGTAACGTTTCATTTCCCTCAGCAACATCCTTGAGCAATGAATTCCACTCATCACACGCACTCAAACAGGAAAAAGGGAATCTTAAATTAGTACAGAACATGAAGTACTTCATGCAAAGGGACTTTACTCACCAGTAGGTGTTTCAACACACAATTAACAGCAGTGAAGGTCTAAGACATGTCCAGGAATTATTTTTATGTTGCCAGTAGCAGAATGGGATTGACACTTAAATACCTCAGCTTTGAGACTTCCCTCAAGATGGGCAGAAGATCAGGACCAGTCCCACCTTCAAAAGTGTCAGTTCTTATTGCCAGGTTCTCAAATTTCCCCAAATCTCAATTTTTTTTCCCTTTGCCCAGGTGGACTCCCACAGCCACGAAGGCACCGCAAGTCTGTTACTTTGGGTCTGCAAAACCCAACTTTTTCCTCTTGCCTTGATACATCTGTGGAGCAAGTAGATGTCATATTTGTCCAGTCACTTTGTGACCACAGTGGCACCTAGAGATAATGACTGATAAAAGTATAAAAGCATTTAGATGCCTAGACTGTTTCCTAAGGAGATTTTTGGGCAATCATTAAAATTCCTTTGTCCATCTCTGCTGAGAAGCCAGATTTGCTGCAGGAGAATCAACCTCACAGAGAAACAGTGCTCATCATTCCCATATATTTCACATCCCCTGTTGTGTTAGGTCTCAAATCCCCAGTCTTCCAGGGCTTTTCTCCTTTTTTGCTTTCTCCCATCTCCCTCATCTTCCTTTCTCTCTCTTCCTGTGGCAGAAGCAGCCATTCTGTAACTTCTCGCCTGTAAGGCAGTAAAATTCATCTTTGGGGCAGCACTGCCAAGAAGCTCTCAGCTGACTCAAACTGAAAAACGCCATTTAAAGCACTGTTGGGCAAAAAGGAGAGACCAACAACTCGATTCTGTTGCCTTATGTGCTTGTCTCTGTCCTTTTGAGCTTGCCAAGCAGAGCTCACTCCCAGCTTTCCTCACAGAAAGGCACAGGTCTCCCACAGGACTTGTGACAAATCTGGCAGACCCATGAGGATCTTTCCAACAGCCCAGAACATCTCTGGGCAGCAGGACTTGTTCATATGGGGGTGAGTGAAATCATCCTCAGGTGATTCTCCTCACTTCTCACAACAGCAAGGTGTGAGCCAGTGCTTCCAATGCCAATGTCTCAGATATAAACCACAGAACATAACAGGAGCCCTGGAAAAAGGCTCCTTTAGAAGAGATTTCTTTGTTTATTTGTGTAACATAGACAATGGAAATTCAGTGACTCAACGACCAACAGGCATGGGCCAAGGTAGAAAGACTGGTGACAGTCACCAAAGCTGCATCACGAAAGTACATGAAAGAATATACAGGGACAAAAAGGGACTTAATAATTCATGTATTGGAATAGGAACAGGACCCAGGGGCAGGGCAGCTCTTTCAACAGTTCTGCATGTGTTCATGATCTGTCTGTACCAAGAGACTGGCAAATATTTAATGCATTAGATCTCCAGAGGACTGAAGGTGACACAGACCTCTCTGTGTTTCCTGGTCTCCAGGCAACACATTTTCAGAATCAGAAGTTCTGCCTGATGTCAACCCTGCCCAGCTGCAGACACAGAATCTCTCCCACAAGGCTTTCCTCAACATGAGCACACACCCTGACAGTGGATGGCTCCCACATTTTCAGCTTTCCTACCTGTGAAACCACTGAAAACCCCCACTACCCATCTAGAGGCACCTGGGACATCAGTGACAATCAGTGCTGGTGCTCAGGAGCAGCAAGAGTCTCTTCAGGGAACAGGGTGCTCTCTGTCACATCAGAGCCATGAGGAAATTGTGTCCATCCGTGGACTCCTCAATGGGCAATGATCACTCTGGGGCTGTATAATCATTTTGGAGAATAATTTTCCCCTCCAGAGGAGGACATCATCCAAAAATCACAGAGCAGCCCAAGCACAATATGCCACGATTTTTCACATTACCAGAGGGAAACCAGAGAAGTCAGATCACAGGCTGATCATATCATGCTGCAGGCTTCTTTCTAGTCACTGGAGCTAGAGAAGATATATTCTTATTGCATTAAAGAAGCACGCTCCTTGTGCTCCAGTGCAAAATGGGACTGACATTAGAGGACTGCTTTCCTAATATAGTTTGGGCCTCTGCCTCAGCCTCTTTCCCTCTGCTGTTCCCAAATAAACACTGAGCTGAAATTATTTGTTCCCAATATCCGTGTGCTTCCATTTGGAGCTGGCTGGGATTCTTGCACCCAGGAGTGCACCATATTCTTGTACCTACAATTTCCTAGAAGGAAAGAAAAAAACGTATTTTCTTTTTCAGTAATCCCAAAAGCTTCTTGGCTGTAAATTCATGCAAGGACTTTGTTTGCTTATCAGCACAACACACTCCTAGGTAAAGATCACTGCTGCCAGAGAAAAAGTGAAAAATTGACCCAAAATTAGGAGTATCACCTGGGGACCTCCACTTCACTGGCACTAAGATGCTAACACTGAAGACTTTTAAAACAAGTAATTTTAGAAAAGGCTGAATGAGCTCCTGAGAGGTAAAATGAGCTGATAAAAAGCACACTGTCCCACAGTGATGAGCTTTATAGAAGTGTGTTAAGTTTTAAGCTTCTGGAAAATCCAAAACCTGAGATCATTCTAACTGTTCACCTGGCCAGGTATTCATTTGACCGTTTACAAAAGATAAAATAATATAAACACAGCAGCAAAAGATACTGAGTTGTCCATGCCTTTCATCTAAGATAGCACATTTTGCACAGCACTCACAAAATTTTCCTTTCTGGAACTCTGGTGGATATGCGGTTAAGCACTCTCAAGTGGATGAAAATTGGATGAAGTGATGGGGAAAAAAAATATATCTGGCACTGTTTCAAGCTGAGAAGCAGCCTGTAATTATCCACCAGAAAGGAATCAGTGTTCAGCTAGGGCTTGCTAATTCTCTGATTAATTAAATGTAACACACATTAATATTGTCTGTGCACTTAGCATGCAGTTAGATTTTGATCTTGCCTGCAGGATTTCCCACATCTACACTACTGCCTTTTGTTTCCTTTTTCTCTCAGGCTACACTGAGAGTTGGTAAAAATTTAGAGGTTAGGAACAGCTCGAAAGACCCAGGCAGCTCTGTGCCAGTCTGTGATGGCCACCTGGCACCTGTTTCCCTCCTTGGTTTCAACTTGGGTCACTTTACAGAGCCATAATCTGCCTGTGTCTGGGGGAGGCTGCTGCTTGTGGGTGGCTGGGAGGACAAGACTGTCACTCAGGAGGAGAAAATCTTGCAGTTGTTTGAAGGATGGAAGGCCAGGCCTTTATCCTGCTTCAAAGAGGATGGCTTTGAATGGAAACTCAACTTCTCATTTTAAATATTCCTTTGAACTGAGGAATGTCAAGCATAGTCTGTTGCTAAAAATAACCTCCTTTTATATTTATTTCTTTTTTAGTCCTGAAGAAATCTATTTCTACCCAAGCCTGGTATCCCCTTCAATTTTTAGCATTGAAAATTATTTTTTCAGAAACTCAAGTTCAGGAAAGGAAAAATGGAATTGATCTCATCGAGATGGATTCCTGAATGAGTACCTCTACTGACTTTATTACCTCTACTGACTCCTCCTGCTCTGAGTTGAAGGTAATGTCCTCACTGTCTGTCTTATTCACTGCCCTTTGGTTCATGGTAAGGATGGATTCTCACAGCAGAAGTACAAGAGAATTTTTGGAGCAAACTAACCTGGAAGAGCCAGGATGGAACCCTGAGCAGCCTAAAATGTGGAAGGTGTGCCTTCCCATGGCAGGAGTTTGGAACGAGATGATCTCCAAGGTCCCTTCCAACCCAAACCATTTTATGATTCTATGAGGAACTTCTGACTGCAGAAGAAAAATTTAGGAATGTGTTCTGTGGAAATGACTTGATTAATGTGCTAATATCAATGAAATATATATATCTATATGTATGATAACAGCTTTCAAATGCTTCAAGCATGTTTGTGTTATTGCAAAATTGGCAGCTTCTGTGGTATCTGAATGTTCTGAATGGTCACACAGTCAAAATCTTGAAACTCCAGTGTGTAATAAAATGTCATCCCCTTCACGAGCAGCTCTGCGTAAGCGAGGCCTATTTTTTTCTCATCGCTCTAGTATATTTTAAGAAAATATGATGGTTAATTGAAAATAGATATTTTTTCCATATGGCCTGCAACAACGTTTTGGATAAACAGAAGACTGAACCGTCTGGAAACAACAGATGGCAGTGTTTTAAAGACGAAGAGATGAAAGCTTGGATAACCAGTGCTGAATGTCAGCAGTGGCAGGATGGAGGCAGCGCACTTACATCTGGGAATTCAGCTCTGCCACATTTCTGTGGGACGGACATGTGGTCCAAGGAGAGCCTTTTTTTAAGTTTAAAAGGAGGAAAGTGAGCTACCTGTCATACTCCAGCAGCCGGACACAAGGTCTCCTGGCATTTAATTTGAATGGTATCAATTATGGCCATAAATAACATCCCCAGAGCAATTGACAGGGGAAGAAGGGTTTATACCACCAGTGCAAAAGCTTAACCTGTTTCTCTTATCTATTTACTTAAAATCCTGGGAGAAACATTCTAAAGAGGATGAGGCTGGGAAATGTAAACGAAACAAAAAGGTTTAAATGCATCTGGTAACTTTGGTATGTAAAAAATAAATTCAATAAATCAACAAATAAATAACCTACCCCATCCCTTTAGAGGTACCACATTTTTCTCTGACTACTTACCATGTTATATCACATATCTGCCATGCATTTAGTCATGGTTAAAAAGCCTATTCCTCAAAGCTGGGATGAATGTAGATTCATTTATTACTCATTTGAGTTATATTACCCATGGCAAAGGGAGAGTTTGTCCCAATTTCTGTAGCAAGCTGTGTTAATATTGAAAGGAGATCCCAACCCAGCACAAGGAATGGCTGGAATAACATTTCCTTCTTCACTACAATGCTCAGCACATTTTGTAAATCTTTTTTTTTTTTGTAGGCGATTTGCAACATTTTACAGAGAAACTTTAAGGCAGAGAAGGAAACAATCAATCTTTGGTATTTCTCTCATAACCTGGGTTTAGTTTTGGAGATGTGAGAATTCAACAAACTGCGCTGTCTCCCAGTGCCACCTACAACAGCCCTGCCAGCCCACCTGCAGACACCCAGTTCTGCTCAGTAGGTAACACTCTCCAATCCTTCCCTCAGATGCACCGACATCAGGATTCCAGGAATAACACAAGGCAGATGTGCAAAGGGAAAAAAATCCCTCTGTGCCTTTTAACGCTTTCCTTCATCTCAGTAATGCAGGATGGCTCTGTTTCTGCCTCAGCTGGGAAGGGCTGGACACAAATTATCCTTTGAGCCTTGTCTTCCAGGGCAGAGGCAGAAGCAAAGCTCTCATGTGTTATTAGTATTTTCTTGCCATTTTATTTTTTTGGCTTCACCTCCAGTTGGTTTGTTTTGTTTTGTTCTGTTTTGTTTTGTTTTAAATGCATGGCTTTTTGCGGGATTACAATGGGTTTATAACAAGTTTTGTTCTTGTGTTGCTGCTATAGGTTCCCAAAGCTCCTCCCAGCTTCACATAGCTTTGAGTCTGGGAATTACTCAAACCAGAGATACACACAATCTCATACTAAAAAAAAACCCCCATCCTTCCTTAACAGTGTTGGGAAATCCAGGATTACTGCTACTAGCAAGTTGTACTGTGGGTAGAGGTAAATTTTGTGTTTTAATAGAAACTTGGGCACAGTGTTGTATCAGAGCATGTTCTGTATTTAATGCTCACCATGTGCCCTAGCAGGCATTTCAGTCTCACCTTTTGTGTGCTCTCATTTCCAGAGCTGGAGTTGTCCTTTAGAGTTCCCTGAAGTTTCCCTGGATTTGCACAGAAAGGAGCAGTGACAGCATGGGGTCTGGAATTTCTTACCGGATTTCGAAGGGCCTGCTCTCACCTCTGCTTTGGTGATTTATGCCAGAGTCTGAGAGGGGAGAGCAGGTGGCCACTCAGAGGGGGATGTCTGGTCTCCACACTCACGATGCTGTGCTGAGAACCCACGTGTAGCTACTGGAATGAAACCCAGCAGGCTTTAGGCAACCCTTGGCAGCAGCACTGCAAGGGCAGAGGATCCCCTGGGCTGCCTGGATGGTTTGACTGTGACTAATAGATTTTCCCGGGATCAGGTTAGAGATGTTAATTGTATGTCTGTTTAAACGGAAGAGAAAAATCCCCCAGCAAGTGCAGACTTCTTGCCATTAGAGCTGAAACATCTAAAATTTTCGCTAGGAATCAAAGAGATATTTTCTCTTTCAAACAGGTGAAATCAGCCCCTTGGAGTCAAAGGAGTCACACCACCAACAAAGAAAGTCAATTGCAGGATAAGGCAGGACCCAAACATCGGGATTTAGAAGGTAATGCTCCTCAAATGACACACAGGCTTTGCTTGAGCATCCACTAGATCTCCCTTTATCCACTAATTGTGTAATTCATTCAAAAGAACAACCAGATTGGTTTCATCTGTTGCATATTGTATGGGCCAAACCCCAGGAAAATATTTCCCTTGGCTTTTCCCAAGAAAAATATTCACACACACTGTTTATTTTGATATTTTTAAATACTACTTTTATCTTATGTTTTAACTAGATATTCCTTTAAACTTGCTCTTCTGATTCCTTCTGCCTTTGGTATCTCTTAATTCGACCTGGTGACTAATTCAAAAGGAATTCTTTATTTAACAAATCCCATCCTTTCCCATCACAAAGCATCTACAAGCAAAACGCTCCTTTTTTTCCTTCCCCAAGTTGGTGTTAATTAAAAATTATTTACAGGCATTCAGAGCAGAATTCTTTGCCCTTGTGCTTCTTTGAGGTGCACCATCCCTGCAAGGATGTTCAGGGCAGTGATGCCTGAGTGACTGACACGGGCAACTCTGTGACAGTTTGGAACAGAAAATGCTTATGTCCAGACACTGATTCTCTGCAAATATAGACTATTTAATAGTGCCAGACAGCTCTCTGCACTTCATTCCCTCACTGTTGTGCTTCCCCAGTCCCAGACAGAGGTCCTGGTCCCATACACCTCAGGAAGGGCTCTGTGCAGTTGTTTATATGTGCAGTTGTTTGTCCGAGCAGAGGCAGCCAACAACTGTGAAATGCTGTGCAAACACAGCCTGCTGCTCCCTGGCTCCCTTCCTGCCCTGGGGCCAGCTCTCATCACTCCCATCTCTTCTCCTCTTACTGGAGGGAGGGAAAGTGGAGAGGAGAGCTGAGTTTGCCTCTTCATGCCAGGTGCCCACACTCCTCCACTTTTTTAAAATCAAAAGAAAGAGAAACTAGGGAACCATACAAACCTGCTGGGGTTACCTGCAGCAGGAAGAACCACTGCAGTCTATAACGCACTTCAGGCACAGATGGCCCCACACCGGAGCTGCTGCAAGGTTGATGTGACATTACAAACCACAGCTGGGCGCCCTGAAGCTGAGGCAGCCCCAGAAACACATCACAGAAAGGAGGGGGTAAAAGAATTACCCCAGCACCCACAAGGATTTGGCTGCTGGCCCTGGGATGGGAACCTCAGCACAGGAACCATCTGTACCTTCCACTATCCCAGGTTGCTCAGAGCCCCATCCAACCTGGCCTGGAACACTTGCAGGGATGGGGCAGCCACAGCTCCTCTGGGAAAACTGGAGCTGGGGCCTCGCCACCCTCACAGGGGAGAATTTCTTTGTAATATCCCATCCAAACCTGCTCTCTGTCAGTGTGAAGCCATTCCCTTGTCCTGTCACTCCAGGCCTCTGTTAATAGCCTCTCTCCATCTTTCCTGTGGCCTCCCTTCAGGCACTGCAAGGCCTCAGTTTCACCACAGCAGGGGCTTGGAAGGAGATGATCTTTAAGGTTCCTTCCAACCTGACCCGTTCTATGATTCCATGATATCCATGACATGTGTGCCCCACCTGAGTCACTGATCAGAGTCTGTCCAGCCACAGCTTCAGGGTAGCCTTGCAGGCAGGTGCCAGCCCCAGCATCTCTTCCCATTCAGGTCCTACACATGGCAAACCCAGACATACAGTCTCTGTCAAAAATGCCTTTTAAAAAGCAGGCAGTTTTAAAGGAGTTTAGCATCTTTGCAATGATTTTCTTGGGGTTTGGGGGTTTTTTCTATATGATTTTTAAGGGAAATTGACCACATATTTTCAGAATAGCTAGGTCAGCCCAATTGTGGCCAGGAAACTCAGGAAATCAAAGAGAAATGAAGCTGGGAGGCGAAGCCAAGCAGACCATTGCTGTCAAAAAGCTCCTGTGGAAATTGCCTGTAAAATACCTGCCAGTGGGGGGGACCACACAGCGCTTGGAGATGATCCCACAGAGTCTCAGCTTTGGGAGTTAGGAAAGAAGCAAGAAGAAAAAAATCTGACTTCCCCTGAGCCTGGAAGTGTGAGCAGAGGAAGGAGCCATGCTCCCAGATGTTCTCTTTTCCCTTCAGCTGGGTGTCACTGATTTCCTGGGACAATGACGGGACGCAGACCTCGCGGATGTTGCTGCTCGTCTGCCGGAGGCTTCTGTGATAAATAGGTCCGGTGAAAAAAAAAGAAATCACTGATTTCAGCATGACCTCTTCTCATTTATTTCCACCAAAACAAGAGGGGCTTGTTTTGGTGGTGGGTTTTTTTTGGTTTTTTAGAAGATGCTAACTTGGGCAAAAGGGAAAATAAATAATGAAAAAAAGTAATTTCATCCCAAATGAAGAGCTTAGCCTTGTTTTGGCTCCTGAGGTGCTGCAGTGTCTCCCAGGAGCTGGGGCTCAGCTGGCTTGTGCCTGTGCAGGGCACGTGATCCCTGCCATGACACACGAACTGGTAATAAACAATATAACATGCAGCACATGCAGAGTCAGAGTGAGGCAGTGAGAAATAAGAGACTGGAGATCTTATGGGAGATATAAAGCTTGTCTCTTTTAATACTTCTTCACAGCATTAGCTTTTGCTGAAGGATTAAGCTGCCCTAATCTCCACTAAAGCCAAGAGAATAACAAGCCAGCTATAATTAATCTATTTTCTTGGCTTTGGAGAAAATCCCAAGTTATTTTTCTTCAACTACTAAGCCAATTCTAAAGCAAAACTCCTGTCAGTGTCAGTTACGTGAAGAGTTTTCCTGACTGAACTTGAAGCCATGGAGTAGCTTTCAGAGTACTTTCTCCTCCTATGGTTTGAAGCTTGTTCTGTGGACATGTGTGTAAGTCATGTCCTGCCCCATGTACACGCTGGATGTGATCATTTTAAAGGTCTTTTCCACCCTAAACTACTCTATGACACAATACCCACCTCCTCTGATTAAGTACCCTGGCTATGTGGCATTGCTTTCCTTCTGCTTTCTTGCTCCATCTACTGGAACCAGTTCTACATGTCACTGGAATTAACAAAATATGTTAGGGGTATATTTATTTATTCTTGTCAGAAGAAAAAAAAAAGTAAGAAAAAAGAAAGAGACTCCTTAATCCAATCTCTACAGTTGATTTATTTTAGTTTTATCGTTTAGTCCACATTTTGTAAACTAAATCTTCCCCGTTTTGAGGCTCTTAATCAGTCCTGGCAGTAAGAATACTATCTAGATCTAAATATCCTCATAGGGTTGTGTCCTTACTGACCTTCTATGTTTCCAAACTCTTATGAAAATATGTTGTTTTATCTCAAAAGATTAGACGTAGCAAAACAACAACGAGTCAAGACCCTCTCCTAGCATCAACAGAGGATGTTTTGTTGAATTTAGTTGAGATTTGAGTTGTAAAAGTCATATACATTATTGTTAAAAATAATGATGATTTGAAAAAAAGCTTCATAACAGATGGAAGAGAAACTAAAAAACTAGATACCAGAGGAAAGCTTGAACCACACTTGTAAGATCGAATATAAGATTATTGTCATGTTTGTTTGTCCCTTATTTAAACGGGCTACTGGAAAAGCTCTGGGAAAATAATCCTCTTAAGAATTAGCTCATTAGGAGAGGGCTCTCTAAGTGCTATGTAGAAAATGTTAGAAGATCTCTTTGTATTTGTGCAAGCTTTTTGTTTGGATTTGGGCTGCCTTTTGTGCTTAAAATGAATCAGAGAAGTCAGGAGTCACTCAAAAAAAATGGACTTTACCTTGTGAGGCAAATTCAGGTAGGGCTGTGATTTCTTCCTGTGATTTCCCTTCAAGGAGAGAACAGTTTCCTCCAGCAAACAATGAGGCTGTGGACTGGAATATGACACTGGGAGGCTCTGACATACCAGCAAAAGTTGTGCAGAGCCCTTCATTATCCCCACAGCTCCATGGACCTGTTCCCCTGCTCCCCAGATCCACCTTCCTACCTAGCTTCCTGCTGGTTTTAGAGGCACGACTTTCATTGTCTATCCCAAAAATACATAGTTCAGCTTCTACGGCTGCAGTAGCCTTTCCAAGCTGATGGATCACATTGCTTCCCTGTTAATTGCATCCCTGAACTTACTGAAATCAGACACTACAACATTAGATAACAGGGGGCCTGTTACAAGGATTGGTATCTGTGGCATAAATTGCACGGATTTAACCAGATGGTGGATCAATATTCCTTATATATTTAAATTCAAGGGTCATAGCTTTCTAAAATGACTCACAGTTCTGTCTGCCTTAAGTCCTTCCCACATGGAAGCACATGGTGATAACTGTTCTGAAAATCAAGCTCACTAAAGCCGGACCTAACAGCAGGATGAATGCAGACAAAATCAGCCAGTCAGTTTTGGAGGGTGAGCCCATCTCAGGAAAATGCAGGGACAAATCCCAAACTGTTGGCAGTGCACATTTTTCCACTGCTGTCACAATTTCTCTACATAACTGGTCAAAATCTGTACACAGAATTGCATAAAGAAAACAAAACAAAACAAAACAAACAAACAAACAAAAACCCAAATAAAAACAAACAAACGAACAAACAAAAACCCAACCAAACAAAACAAACCAAAAAAACCCAAACACCAAACTCGGCTCAAGGGGATACTGAAGCCAAAAGGAAGACTTCCACTGATTCCAGTGAGGTTTGAATCTGCCTTGCCTCAGGTGGCTGCATTAGAGACATATATAATCCTTTGATAGTAATCATTTTGCTCATTAAAGCTGTATCTGTGGAACCAGGAGTGGTTTGGAAACATTATGAGTAGAAGAGTTCTTTTTAGTGAAAGTCCTAAAGAATCAGGAAAAGTAAAGCTGCTGGATTGTGTTAACAACTGAAAATACACATAAATAAAAATATTTCATTAGATCATTATGCACAAATAAAGAGCATTATCAGTCTGTCTCGGGAGTTGTTATGGAACCTGGTTGACTTTAACAATTCCATTGGGGGTGGGAAAGAGGCAACAAAGCACCCTGTTAATTAATGCAGCCATTAATAATTGAATAATCAATTAATAATTGAGTACATTTATAGATGATGGGTAAAAGAAGGGAACTGCAGGGAATATTCAGAGTTTTGGTAGTACTGAGGGATTTAGGACAGATTAAAACACATTTAGAAAACAACTCATGCAGACCTGTCCTTGAAAAAGATGCATGTCATGCATACAGATTATGTACTCATATTTTTGCTAAAAATGTTCTTCAGCCTCCATTGCCTGTGGGCCTTTCAGATGAACCACGGACTGATGGCTCTCGCAAGGTAAGAACTGGGAGTTCAGGTGTAATCCTCCTCCTCATCCTCTATCTATCTTTCAATGCAATTCTACTGTTGTGTCTGAAATTTTGTGTTCCTGGACACACAACACATCCAATAAAAGGTGTGCAGGAATTTACCTACAAAGAACAGCTCACAAACAAAACTGGTTTATATTTTCTTTTCAAAAGCAAAATAATTAGACCAGACGGGGAACAGAGAGACCATCTGTGGTTAATTAAAGGGTGAGAGTACTGAGCAGCAACAGATGTTATATTGCTGTAGTCAGAGGAGTTTATTGCTAACAGTGGTGAATATTGTGCATGGTGGACTGGGTATTTCTAAGCAATGATTTAACAGGCAGACTTCCACAGATGTCACCCTTTTCTTCCTGGAAAAAGGAAGGGTTTGAGTGTCATGAGTGTTGGAGTTGCAGGAGAGGTCTAGATAGCAAAGTTTTCTATATCCTGAGATGTGGACTGAAAAACCAGTGATACCCATCACAAAAAAAGGTATCTAGTGCTGATGATTAAAAATTGGGCAGGTCTGCATGAGGAAGACATGACAGAAAAGGCCAACATTCCCACAGCTTCCCTGAGTTCCTGAAAGCCCCGTTCCGAACTAGAGATAAGCACAGTGAGAGGGATCACATGGCTGCATGGATCAGACAGATCCTCTAACTGATGGCATTTGAGTATGAACCCTTCCATCTGGGTTCACAGCTTCTCCTGAATAACTCCTAAAAGATGTCTGAAACTGCCCTGCACCACCAGCCCCAGGGAAAATTGTGGTAAATGGAGCAGCAATCTCTGTGGAGTTTCTACTGGACAGAAAGTGAACACACCTCACATTGCCTGACCTGACAGGGTCACATCCAGATGGAGCTGGTAAGGCTTTCTAAAAGCCATTCCATTCTTCCCTTTTGTTGCTTTGTATTTGCACTATTTGTTCTGATTCGATGTGCAGTTATAAATGTTTCTATTGATGAGGCTCCATGGATCCTAGAGCATGGATTTGGAGGTTAGGTGCAGTACCCAGTGTAATGTTAGCTACTCACACACACAGACATGCTGCTTTTCATTTGTTTGCTTAATTAGGGTTTCCACTTTATATTTGGAGTAGTCCAAAATGGCTGTGAAATTCTGCACTAAATTTCTATGCAATTCCTTCTCTGCTTACTTTTTTTCCCTTTTCCCCTGCAGAGATTTTAGCTAGTTTTCACTGCTAAAAAAGGAGTGACAATAGCCCACAGGTTTTGTTACCTTTGTGCCTCTACTTGCATCCCTGTTCCCTTGGTCCCCATGGAGAGGTCTCCGTGCATGTCTCTCGGAACAGCTATTCTCTGCTTCTGAGGCACAACTTATGGCAAGGGGGAGCTCTGTGGGTAGGCTTACACTTATCCTGCTGATAAAAAGGGGGCAGATAAAGTCTGACTTTGTCCAAAAAAGATAAACTGGAAACTGAGAATGACTGAATACCTGATCAGTGATCTACAGTTACAGCAGCTGATGGGAAGCAGTGTAGGGAGAATCCCGAGGTTGCCATAGAAATGCAACAAAGGGTGCAATCCTCAGGGAGTGCACCTGAGTCAGGTACCAATCATGCAGGAATCCTCAGTGAATGAAACTCTCCAGTTTAAGGGAAAAACAGCAAGCGTATCAGAGATAAAGATAATTGGACTGTCTGTCCTGTTTGTGATATCGGGGAGATCCCATCTGGACATCAGCCGGGATTGCTGCTGTGCCTCTTTCCCAGCCTTGCTTGGGTGAAATAGATAAACCTCAGGAGAACTGGCAGAGCATCAGTGTACATCTGGCTTCTCTAGTTCATTGTGCTAGGAAATCTAGAAAAACTTTATCATTTTTGGACCACGGCAAGCATTTCATTTGCTTGTTATGGAAATCCTGTGTAACAACAGCCTAATGCACTCGACTTTGGGATAACATTTTTCTGACTGCTTTGGAGTGAGTCACAGTTTTTAAAAAGCTGTTTCCTGGGTGGAGGGAGGCTGTACAAAATTGTTCTATTTTAAGGAAATCCTTAACTCTGAATACTCTTCATCAAACAAGGCACTGGCAAAGAGGGTGCCATGCAACCTGTGTGCAATCTCTTTCTAAATCCGTTTCTGCATGCCCTCCCACATTCCTGGAAAAAGGAGAGGGAATATTACAACAAACAAGACTGATATTTCTACTATTTAGAACCATATTTTCTTCCCATCAGAGGCTTTTTGGAGTGAGGAGGATTGATTGAATGTCAATAAACTAGAGTTGCAAAAAACAAACAGAGACACTTCCAAAGCCCCAACAGTTTCAAATCCCCAGATCCGCCAGCAGAGCATCCTCTTGGTGTAAAAGAGGGAATAGATGTTATTAATATTGACTGTCTTAATGCATCAGGCCGTGGAATCCCCAACAGGGCTTGTTGGCCTTCTGAAAGTAAAATGAGACAATTTGTTTTCACAGAGATACCATTCCCTCACTTAAATGTTGATCTTAGAGGGGGGAGATCAAAAGTTATGTCTCAGCCCTGTCACAGATTTCCATGGGGGAGCCAAAGTCTTAAAAATAATAATAAAAAAAAAAAATCATTCAATCACCTAACAAAATTAAAACAAAACAGTGAGTTTTGACAGGGAAAAAGAGGAAAACATTTGAAGAGGAGTGACTTTTTTTTCAACAAAGTTAAACTTTACAATTTTATTTGAGATGATGTTATCTTTTCAAATTTCATTACTATATAGAAGAGATAAATAATCCAAAAGCAAATTTTAAAATTAAACTCCAAATTTTTTTTTTTTTTTGCATTTCAGCCCACCCTGAAACAGTTCTCCCATTTTGATATGCGTTATTTTGGGCACTGAATGAAAAAAGAAATTATTTTTGCATCTCCCATTATGTTACCAAGAGTGGTCATAGAGAAAAATCTTTTCATCTAAGACACTAGTAAAATCTTAGGCTTCAGAAATATATAAAATAAGATTATTACGTTCAAGAGCAACTGAATAGAATGCCTGTTTTTTATGGTTTTGAAAGTATTGTTGAGAAGGCAAAATTAAAAAAAAACCTTTTATCCAGACTCTGAATTTCAAGCTGGGTTAGAGACAGAATCTACAGGAAAAGAAGCAGATTTTTAAAGAAAATTTAATTTTCATTCATGACAGAATAGTTATTCCTTAAATGCTTGTAGATGAAAGCTTGGTTAGTGAATATGTTTATCTTCCAATGAAATGCAATTCTGCAAAATATTTTACTTTACAGTAAATCACAACAGCAGCAATTTTTGTTACTTTACGTGCAGTGTACGTGGAGATGCCACATGATTTACAGAGTTTGATTCCATTCACACTCCTCAGCTTTGCACCGGGTGTTCAGTGATTCCTCTTGACACTGGCTGAATTCCAAGTCTAAGTGAGAGGAGAATCAAACATGCACGGTTTGGTTTTTAGTTTTTTGTTCAGGACAATGAATGCCAAGGAGCTTCCCTGATTCCAGCAGCTTCAGCCATCTGATGCACACATTGTGGCCACCCTGCTCACCAGCACATCCATTCCAGCTCTTGCTAAGCAAAGCACAAATATCCATAGATGCGAGTGAGCAGTGATTTAAATTCCTTCTGTTCCCACATCTCCCAGAGCCCTGCGTGCCCTCCAGAGGTGGGACCATGTGGCAGTGTAGCTTAGGAAGGCACAAAGACTCCTTGAGACTCCACATGTTTGCAAACTGTCCCCTGGCAACTACAGGCAATGAGTTCTGTGTACCTCTCCATGGTCAGTCCTTCTCCAAGGTCAGTCCTTCCCCAAGGTCAGTCCTTCCACATGGTCAGTCCAACCTGCCAAGGGATAGAGACTAAAGCAGGAGTGTCCCCATGCCCCACTGGGCATCTGCAGGAGGAGGGATGGTTGCCAGGAGAATTCCTGCCAGGAGAATTCCTGCATGCCTCCCCAACTTGCATGCATCCTTACCACAATAACCAGCTACAGCCACAATATAGCCCTTATCTCGCACTGACGAAATCTGGAGATGCTGCAGCCCAGAGGGCATTTAAATTGTAACAGAGACCCCCCACATCTGGAGACTCTAAGGAAACAAAAGAGCCTCCTTTTGCTCCCCTTCCCTTGTCTCTCCCTCCCTTGCTCCAGGTTCAGAATCACATCACGCAGTAAGCAGAGGTAAGCCCAGCCTATCCCCTTCCCCCAGGAGTCACACCACGGTGTGCTGTGAGCTGAAGGAGGTGAAGCTGCCCTTGGGGCTGCGGTGGCACTGGGAGAAGCTGGCAGCCCTGGTCCTTTTGCTTTTGGTCCCACTTCTGCATTTCCGCTTGTCGCGTGCAATAAAGCTTTCGATCAGCTTCAGCTTCTCGTGCTCTTCCTTCAGAAAGAAGTCAACAAGCACAGTCTTCTCCTTTTTGATCTGTTCACTGATGTCCTTGGGGATGTCAGGGATCATCCAGTCAACCAGAACACTGAGGAACATCACCAAGTTCTGCAAGGACAGCAACAGATGTGAAGCAAGCATGAAAAATCCAAAATACTCGCACTGGAGCAAAACCAAACCTTTGTTACAGCTATGAGACAGATGTCAAACACATTTTGCTGGTTGTGTGTAGTAGTAAGCAGTTGATTACGGTTTTGTTTCAATAAACAGCTCAGGTTTGTGCATAGCTACCCCTCAGCGTAGAGACTGAATTCAATGCTTCAGTTAGGTTTGAAGTGGACTTGGAATCATCAAATAATTCATGGCCTCAGTAGCTAAACCAGCATTATCCTTTACAGGCATCTAAAGGTGCCCAGTTCTCAACACCCAATTCCTTTATACTGAGTTCAGAATCCATTAATATAAGGACATCCTCCAATACTATCAAAAATCCTACAACACAAGGCAAAGATACCCATGTGTTTCCAGTGTGGCCTGAGCACACAGCAGACAACTTTCATGGCCATTTTGTCCTCAAATCCTTCTGTCTGCTGACAACCAGATTTGTTTTTACACTACCACAGTGTGCAAGCCACAAGCCCAAACCTCAGGGGTCAAGGTGATTGCAGGTGGTGCTCAGAATATCAAGAAGGAAGCAGACTGGGCAAAAAGTTTTGCTTGCTTGTGAAATCTGTAGATAAGTGATGCTTTGGGGATTTGTATTGTCCTGATAATACTTTGAGAAGTGCTGAGTTGTGTAATGCCTGGAGACGGGTGAGAACAGTTTGCTGACAGGGCTGCTAGCATGAACTCTCTGTCCCCATCCGAGACAATGGAGCTAATCAACCAGGGAATGTTCTCTGGCAGAGCAGGCAGAGGGTTTGAAGCCCAGCAGAACCAGTTGCTTTCAACTGCTTTATAGCCAGTGGTGGAAAATTACTGAAGGCATAGCAAAGAAACAGAAGTGGGCAATACAAACCAGGCAAGATTCACAGAAACTCTTGGGAACACTTGGCAGGTGAGGACAAAAGAAAGGCAGATTTCAAAAAGAGGGATGGGCCCAATTAGGCTGTGGAAGGATCCCCAATCGTGGAGGAGAGCAGAAGGAAGTCATTTGGAAGGCAGGTTATGAAGCAAATCCCTTGCTAATGAAATCTCCACACTGGGGACAATTTACTGTGCTCAGTTCAAGAAAGTAGCAAAAAAATTTGGAGGATTTATTACTTCTGTTTATTTCTTGCTTTGGGTAAAGAACAGCAGTTAACAAGCCTACACAGCATTTATATGCTTTTTACAAGTGGTGCCTCTGAGAGTATAAAAGTTGACAGAATGCCCTTAAATATTCAAGAGCCTGGGGTATTTTGGGGATCACTGCTAGCACCAGGGGCTGAGGGAAGCTGTGAGTCTTGCCTTCCATGTCTAGTGGACACGGACTGCTTTGGAACACACATTTGGATCCATTCATGATGATATTTCTGTGACTGAAAGGGAAGAAACTCATCAGACTTACCTGAAATAGAATCACAAAAGCCAAGCGAGCAGCTAAGACCGCCCAGTACTGCTTAGAAAACTCGTACTGGTGTGGGGACCAAGGTGGTTCTCTGTAGTCTTTGAACCTGGAGATGGAGACACCTCAGTCATCACAGTTCCAGCAATTTCCTCCAGCACCAATTGCTGTGATTAATGTAATTTTCCAATCACAAAACCTAAAGAATCAGATCCGCCAGATGTTCCTAGTTCAACACTTGTTTCGAAATAAAACTTCAGAATTAGAGTTGGACTACCTCAACTGAATTTAACATGCTTAGTCTGGTTTTCACAGTTCTAACCAAAATCAGAACAGTGTTTTAATGTTGAAAATGTCCAGATTTTTGAGGATTGACTAATGTCCCCTTTATTTTCTTAATGTAAATTGACATCAATGTACAAGGAATAAAATGCTGAAATGAAAGCAGAGAGATAGTCCAAGGCATTTTCAGACTGAAGGAGATAAACCTGCATTCATCTCACCTAAACACTGATTAATTTAGAGAATAATTCAGCCCACATAAAATGTCACTCACGCTTTGGTGATTCCTGTCTTTGCATTAACAAAAGGGGGAGCCATGGGAAAGGCACTTCCTAAATTAACTGTCTAGCCTTGGACAGGATAAAACAGAGCCTTAGTGGTTTGGTGTAAAGACTGTTGCTTTTAGTATTACCATCAATCATTTGGAAGTAAACAACAGGCTAATAAAAATCACAGATGCTCCTAAATTGGAAAGTTTTGCAAATAGCAGGAAGCACAGAAAGCAATAAGAAATGGAGACAGAAAACACAATGAGAATAATATGGGGAAATGGAAAATAATTAAAAATAAAGCACTTGAAGGATTGTTGAAGGGATAGTGTTTGAAAGTGGAAATAGCCTGGAGCTTGCAGTGGCCAGCAAGTTAGCACAAGTTTGAAATATGGCAGCAGAACAGTGTATGACTTGTGGGTGTATCACAGTGGTGCTGGGGGGTGGGAATTAGCCTTTCTCTGAACAGCTCAGGTAAATCCACACCTGGAACGCTGCATTCCGCCATTCAGCTGTGCAGATTCCAGAAGGGGGAAGAAGAAAGAAAGAAAGAAAGAAAGAAAGAAAGAAAGAAAGAAAGAAAGAAAGAAAGAAAGAAAGAAAGGAAGGAAGGAAGGAAGGAAGGAAGGAAGGAAGAAAGAAAGAAAGAAAGAAAGAAAGAAAGAAAGAAAGAAAGAAAGAAAGAAAGAAAGAAAGAAAGAAAGAAAGAAAGAAAGAAAGAAAGAAAAAAATTTAAAAAAAGGAAACAAAATAAAAAGATAGCGACAAATTGAAGGCAGTTCAGGACAACAATACAAGGGCTGAGGAGACTGACTCATCGGGAAGATTAAAGAGCAGCACATGTATTGCTCCACTTTGGTAAGTAACAGCCGCAGTTGTACATGATAACCATGAGCAAATTGTGCCCTTAGGACTGAAAGGAATAATTTAGTGCTGTTCCCAGTGTTTGACTAGGAGTAATGGGATGAAATTAAGAAAGGGAAAATCTGTTTTGAATACCACAAAACCCATCCTGACAGTAAGATTCATTAGGCTGTGCAAAAGCCTCCGTTGGGGGATAATGGAGAAGGTTCATATATAAAATGTGTCAGCTTTAGTTTGCAGGTGCGCTTGCCAAAGTTACCTTCAGGTTCTACCCACATGGTTGTGCATGTTAAATTACACATTTGCAATCCACGCATCCCCTACATCCTGCTGCTCTGCACCCCCAAGAAACTGAGTCTGGAATGCTGGATATGATTCTGTGCTGCATCTTCTGAAGACAAAGGACACGAGGTACAGCCCACAGGGAGGAGAAAATCACTTTAAATTGGGGGCTGTATTAATTTAGGAAAGAACTCCCTGGGCTGTATTAGCCCCTGGATGGTTTTGCTCAGTGGTGCACGCGCAGGTCCTGTCTTGGGATTCCTGTGCTGTTCCTGCACTGCCAGCTGCCCCCTCTGGTACCTTTCTGGACATTGTGGACTCCCACATGTTGCTCAAATCTGTACGAATGCTGCATCAAGGGCCAACGTCAGTTCCCTTGAATTTAATCTGCTTGAACATCAAAGCCAAGGATAACAACTGAGTTTCTTGTGCACTTTCCTGACCACTATAAATCAATCCCAGTCTTGAAAAGGAGCCCAAGTTCACCTGTAAGGGTCACCAACTGTGGTGGGTTTTCCATTTAATGCATTCTGAGCTTCACAAACTATATAAGTGTTGCAGGACATCAGACCCCTTGGAAATTTCACCTGGCTCAGCTGGGAATCACACTGCTTGTGATGTCTGAACCTACACTCAACAGAACATGAGCAAATGATTTATGATGAAGGAAAATGTTGCCAGAGCTACAGATGAGGTAGCTGGGCCTCTTCCCCAGCTCCTTTTTTAATTATTCTGTGGCACATGGGACTCCAAAGGACCTTTTCTAAACCCTATATTCTATAGGGAGTTTCTTTTTTACAAAGACCATCTTTTCAGATCAAGAAGCATTTGGGCAATACCCTCAGGTGTGATTTTTGGGGTGTTCTGTGCAGGGCCAGGATTTGATTTTCCATGTGGGTCCCTTCCAACTCAGGATATTCTATGATTCTCTGATTCCCTCACCTCTTCAATGCTTCACTCTTAAAATATTTGATTCAGCAGATATGGTAGAAAAAACAACCAACCAATGCTGCAAAGACCATTGTGTTTCCAAAATAGCAAAGCAACTGTAATTCCACTGAAAAAGGACAAGAACATGAAGTGGTCAACGTGATTGAAGAACAGAGCACAGAAAAGTTCTGAGGGAGAATAGAAAAATAGTGAAGGGGGAAGGGAGGTTGGGTGGAGAGAACCACACAATATTTGGACAAATGTGAACTGAAAAAAGAACTAAGAGAAAGATGTTAATGTATTTCAGAAGTGTATTGTGTAGGGAAAAAGAAACACTGGTTAAAAAAAATCAATCAAACTCCATATGTAGGCGGAACTGCAAATCAGTCCAAATAAGCTAATCTGTTTAATTTCCTTCTTCAGCTGGTCTTGGAGAAGAAATTGGGGAAAACATCCAGAATCACAAGGAAGTACTGCTTCAGTAATGCAGGGATATATAGAAGCTAGTCAGGGAAAAATGTTAGCATCCACCATTGACCATTAGGAGTAGATGAGATGAATCCCAGGACATTAAGAATATAAATTCAGACACTTTATAAATTTGCTGAATGTTGAAGCAGGCAGACCCACAGTAAAGGAAAGTCCTTTTAATGACTCCATATCTGCTGTTTTCCTTTTTCAGTGCAACCAGCAGGTTTGTATGTACTCCATTATAATACAAGGCTACGGGGACTAGAAGGGACAAACCAATAAAAATATCCCGTATCTTAGTAAGATTTGCTTTTAATTTGCCTTCAGATACACAAATGCCATTTTTCCCTGAAAAAAATTAAAATTACAACTAAGACTGTGCATCAGAACAGCGTTACAGCAACGTTTCTTGGAAGCAGTGCCAAAGAGTTCACAGCACAGAGAAAATGCTGCTTTAAATATTTGAAGAATGTATTCTGTATGTTCAGTGGCAGAGTTGTTTCTGGCCTGTTAAGGTTATTTTAAAGATACCTTAATCTCTGGCAATGCCCGTAAGGAGCAAAATGCAGCCTCATTGCAACCATGTTTATCTGTTGAGGTTGTATATGGGTTGGTCAGGTTGGAGAGATGAGACAGTCTTCGCTTGTTGTAAAGTTATTTATTCCAAAGCATCATCAGTCTCACAAGGGTGAGATATTACAGTCTATGCCATTATGCTAAAGTCTTCAGTATCCCAAGCAGAAGCAGGAGCAAAAGTAGCAGGAGAAAGGGGGATGTAGCATCACCATCCCCAAGCAATAGCATCAGCAGCACAGGTAGCAATATTAGCATCTTCTATATTCTATAGTCCCAATACAATACTTTATATTCATTACTTATCCAATCAGCTACAAACATGATTCTACTGTAATCCTTTTTTCACCCCTCCTAGTTTAAAGCAGATGTTTCTTACACGAAACTTATGCATGTTATTTATCGTGTTCTATCTTTCTGTCTAACGACACTGTGCTATGTTTATATTATGTCTAAAGTGTAGTTAATGTTATGAAAAGTTGTGCTACTGAACTTTTAACTGGACCATAGGGTTTTACTAACTAACACAGCTTTTTCTGTGCTTAAGGCACTTTAAAGCATTTTTCTATTTGCTTAAAGCTTAAACTACATCCTTGTTTCGTGTTGGTATGGCTTTATGTATCTCAGTTTCTCTGAGGGTTTTAAATCAGCCCTTGCATTCCTCTGTGTTTCCAAGCCTGTATCCACAGGATACAGAGGAATTTCTATCAGTCTCCATCAATCTCCAGAGGTCACAGAAATCTAAGAATAAGAGAGGTCAACTTGTTCCCAACACATTTGCCAGAAACAGAAATACAGATTTTATTTCCAGCTTGAGGGGCAGTGTTTGGTTGCCTGTCTCTTGGGACACAAGTTAGAGACCCCATATGTTATCACAGTGATAGTTCTGTCCAAAGCTGAGATTTTGATAAGATTCAAATGAGGCAGATGATAATGAGAGACAGCGTTTTTGGATGCTGACATATTTTCCCAATTGTTTCCTGATAACAGAAGAGAAATGCTCCCATAGACCTGTCTCACTCAGACTAACACATGGTCAAACATTAATTTTTTTCTTCTTCTCAGTCTCTTTGATGATATTATTAGGCAGGGACAACTTTTATACCGAGTGTAGATGATTTCCTCCTCCCTGTATTTCGACTCTGTTGAGTATTTGGCTGTGTATGACCATACTAATGTGAGGAGTGCCTTTCATCCCTGTTGTTAATGCACACCTTTCCAAACACACCAGCCCTTAAACAGTGATAAACAAAGGCCAGTGGCTGACATAAGGTAAAAAGCAGCATAGTGAAAGTAGCAAAATCAGAGTGAAGTGGGTCAAGATCCATGTTGAAGGAAAACACAGGCTAGTTTAGGGATAAAAAATTACAAAGTGCTAGGAACTGAGCATGGAAAAGCCTCCACAGACTTACAAATCTGTCAGAAAGTCTAGAGATGCTGCATACTCTAACAGGGAATATTTTGCTAACAAACAACTCCTGGCAGCAGAAATGGGGAATAGCAGAACTCACAGGGAACAACAGGCTTATAAATTGCTTTAAAGTTAGGAGTGCACTCATCTATCCTGTGCTGTAGCCAACATGAGAAGGTAGGTACCCACCAAAGGCAATCCCAACAGCACTGCCAGAGTCAGAAGGACAGATTTCACTCCCTGTTTACCCTGCTTCCAGTGAAGAAACTGGGATATGTCATTTTTGTGGGTTACAGTTGGGCAAGATATATACCCTGCTTAAAATCAGTGTGAAATATATTGCACATCAAAGCAAGGGAGGGAAAACTTCTCTAAATTAAGGTTCTCCTTAAATAAGCAGAAGATGAACTTTTATAATGATTTTGTGTCATTGCAGAGACCAAGCACAGGGTGATTTCATTTCAAGGGAGTCAAAAAAGGAAGGTGAGACAGGCTGTTGAATATAACACTGACCCAAAGAAGCTCAGTTTTGAACAGCCTGATGTTGTAATGCCTTAAACCAGCTCTTTGAATTTCTGCATATTATTATAAAAATACAAAGTTACTTTGAAAGCTACATTAGTGATTTCTCATGCAAAGTGGAACTATTTCATAGGTATGTGGCATTTGGGACATATTTTAAAGGAAGTTGAGCCTTGTTTCCCAAGTCTGAAAAGATGAATCTAAAGTATAAGACATGTAGAAGGCAACTGGTGCAGGTTTCAAAGATGGGCATAATATATTGAAAACTCAGATCTCAGAGAGCAAGAACTGAATTTAACAAAGACAGAGAAAACCTTGTTCTAATGACTGGGTGTCCATTCTAAAAAAATCATTATTTTAAATTAAAGCTATGTCTTTCAATAAAGTGTTGGTTTTCTTTTCTTTTTTTTTAGGTTTTTTTTTTGATCAAGTCTGCCTAAATTGTTTATTTTGCCCTTTAATGCCCTGAAAAAAACCCTTTTAAAGACCTTATAACATAGTGAGAATACTCTAAAAGCTGCACTTTCAAAATCACCTTTTCAAAGGCACATGAATATTGCTGAATATGTATATATACATAACTGAATTTTATCAATTCACACTTTGAAAAATGACAAGGAAATTCCCTTGACTGCACAAACTGCTCTTACAAGTACTTTACCTGCAGAATGAAACCTCCTGTGCAAAAAGGGAGTTCTCTGGCTGTGTCCCAGCCTTAAGCTGGCTGACATTGAAGTATGAGAGGGTGTGATTGATGAAGCCATGCATGGTTCCATTCTGGCTGTATGCATATTGATACATAAGGCGTGGGATGAAATCGGAGGTGACAGCAATGACAAAAGCCTGAGAGACGGAAAAACAAAACAAAACAAAACAAAACCAAAAACCAAACCAAACCAAACCAAACCCAAAAAAAAAAAAAAAAAAAACCAAAAAAAAAAACCAAAACCAAACACAAAACAAAACAAAACAAACCAAAACAAAAAAAAAACCCAAACAAACAAAAAACAAAAAAACAAACAAAACAAACAAAAAACAAACAAACAACAGCATCGTGAATCTCTGTCTCCAGGTTAATTAATTCAGGGAAAAATTTTCATGTTAAGGTAAATTTAGAGTGGTGATGAAGGGATAGTTGTACGGCCAGCACAGGTACAGAATATTTGCATATAAATGCACAGTAACCTGCTCTGTCTCTCCAGGGCAAGCCTGAGCTAAGGAAGTAGCAAAAGCAATTAATGGACTGTCCATTTCTCTAATTCTTTTCATCTCTGGAGCCGCTGGGATATTTATCACTAGTTTAAAAAAAAAACCTACAACAAGATGTAATAGCCAATTGGTACAGTTTGGGCTATATTTTGGTGCAGTTACACAAAATCTATTGAGTGTAAAGGCCCATTTTCCCCTCTGTATCAAGATTCACACATTTCACATGGGAGGATCTCATGCTGGTATTAAACCTCATGAGACTGATATCCCATAAAACTGGTGTAATTGTGGAGAAAACCAGTCACAGAAGTCATATCAACAAGAATCCCTTTGATTTATCCTCTGGGCTCACTTCTGTTGGAGTAGGTCCGTAGGATTACACTTCTATGGCATGAGATTTTTTGTCTTAAAGCATATACAGGAAAATTTTACTTAGGTAGCACATATAGAACAATAAACATAATATATCTGTATTCTGTTGTATTTGAGCAATTGAGAAAATTAGGCATAATTTTTAAATTATGTTGAAGGGACAATACATTCTAAACAATTATAAACAATTAATTATAAACAATTTTAAATTACATTGAAGGAACAGTACAAGCTCCCAAGATCATGGTTAGAAACTGGTGTAACCAAACACTTACATTAATGATCACTGAAAGCTTTCCAATTCCACTCAAGATGTTATACCAAATACCTGTAAGTGAAAGAAAATAACTTATTTATGGGTTCGTTATAAATTTTCTTCTTTTTGATTGTATTTTTGGTCTTATTTTCACTGCAATGCTCTTTCATTACTCACCTATATCTTTTGCTCTCACTGTATCTGGCCTCCTCAGCTCAGTAACAAATTTTTTTGCATCAAGACGAACCTCAATGATGTTGTTCAGAAGAGCAAAGACAGGTGCCAGAGGGAAGGAGGCAACAAAGAGTGTGACGAAGCCAAACTGGATAACTGGAAAAAAAAACCCAGTGTTTTTTGATAGCTTCTGAAGGGAGCAGCAGACAGTAAATTGTTGATGAGCTTTGTGCGTTACCAACCCATAAAATTCCACTTACCAGTTTGGTCCCAGGAATAAGTAGCCCAGCGTAGGGCTATGAAGAGACAAAGGTTTGTCATTATGCTTTATGAATGTTTCCAATAAAGCTTCAAGTTGCTAGCACAAGGACAAGCCAAAGGAAACAATAAATTTAATAAAGGACAAAGGGTTCAGAGTCTATTTTTCTGCATTTATACATAATTAACTGATTAGACCATGCTGTTTCTTCCCTGTCCTTTTCCCTGTAAGGAAAATGATACACAATTAAGCAAAAGGAGAAAATCTACAAGGTGCCACTATTTCTTCCCAGCTTGGTGGCAGCCTGTGAAAAGCAGAAACAGATGTACGTCTGTGGATGCAGGAGCTGATGGTGTTGTGCAGCACTTTCATCCTTCCTTACATCACTGAAAT
>WEKY01051454.1:156679-173803 GCA_013390045.1 Picathartes gymnocephalus
TACAGACATATATATATATATTTATATATATATACACACACACACATATATATATATATAGTAAATATATTATGTAAAACTAATAAATCTGACTGTGATCTACATCTCAGATGAAGAAGACGAAAAGGTGTTGGTGTGTAAAAGGCCATATTTACTGTGGCTTTTTTCTTGGCAAATCCCTGAATAATTTCTCTCTCCACTGAGGGAGGACTTGCACTTTTCTGTGAAAATAACTCAATATTTTCTGTACATAGCACAATATTATATTTAAAAATAATTTCCTTCAGCACTGTTGTCACAACCTACAACTAACTCGTGAAACAGTTTTCCCCAGGACCTTCTCTCACATGCACCTTTTTTGTGTACAGGTTGCAAGTGATCTGATATTTCCCCTTTCTCATCACAGGAACAATATATTTGCACAGGAAAGCAAAATCTCTGTATATCAATTATATAGATTTTAGAGTTTCATTCTCATTGCGTTGCTCTGAGATAAAGTATATACTAAGATGGAGCTTTTTCAAAGCATACAAACATCCTACCCTTGAAATCATTCTTTCCTGACTATTTTATGTTCAGAGTCAGGAAAAGGAATTAACAAGGAAATAAAACCAGATGTTAAAGTAATGTCCCCCAAAAACTGTGAAATGCTTCGAAAAATACATAGCCCCAAAATATGCCTTATTTAGTTCTAAGTGAATTTAGCAGGAATACAGCAGGGAGGATTCTGTAAAAAAAAATTAAAAGGAAAAAAAAGACATATTTGCAATACTTTAAGAATAAACCACACACGTATTTGCTTTGATGTTGTTTGTAGCCCCTTCATTCATGGCCTGGGAAAATGCAGTTTAATTTTTTTTCAAGTTCATGAAAAAATGTTCAAGGTATGCAAAGGACTTCTGGATAATTGTGTAAATATGTCTTCATAGAAAACTCTGCACCAGAAGTGTTTGTGTGGCCATCTTGAAATCTCTTCAACCTTCTAAACTCCTTCTTATGAAAGTGTAAATGATGCAAAAAGCAGGCAAAAAAGAGTAATGCCAAAGCCAAACCCAGAATTTAGATGGCCTTGTGTAACAAACTAGAAAACAATCATTAAATGGAGGAGTCTTTGAACAGCCTCAGCAATTCACAGGTACTTGTTGAGTGTTATCAGTGTTCCTAGAAACAAACCTGAATAGATTACAAAGAGAAGAATCTTTGTCCAGGTCCCCTGGAGTTCTGTGGATGCCTGTCTGGTCATACTGGAAATATTTACAATATTTTAGAACACTCACACTGTTCTATCAAGGACAGTTGACACCAAGACATCCTTTTTTTGGCCGGAAAACTTGGTGACAACCATTAAATACCCTTTTTATGTTCACATTTATGGCACGAGGTCTCCATACAAAGCTCTTTACATGTTCATGTACAGGGAAACAGCTAAAGAGACCTGTGCCAGGAGCTGGACGTCTGGCCAACCAGCCTGTTTCATAGTTTCCCACTCCCCTGGTAGGCCAGCCTGGAGAAAAGAAAGATGAACATTCCCCAGACTCATGGCACAAGCTAGAAAATAAAACAATTGAAGGCTGGGTATAGTGGAAAGTCAAGGACATGGGAAACAACCTCTTTTCCTGAGGCATCCAAGCAAGACCGTGGATGTGCTGTCACTGACACAGAGCCTATTTCTGACAAGGGAAAAAGCCTAAATCACGTGCTAGTGGTGCCTTTACTGTTTGAGTAGAGCAGGAGTGAGGCCAAGGGCTCAGAGCCTCTTGAGTTTCTCAACACCTGATGCCACATCTGCAACACCTCATCCAAAAGCTCTAAAGGACAAACAGCATCCAAAGAAGTGTCTCAGCCCTTCTCAGAAGTTCACTCTTCACAGAGGCTGTGCAGGGCCTGAGCAGAACCCGAGCCCAACAACAACACACCCTGTCCCTCTAAGTCTGGCCTCCAAGTTATGACTAAGAGCACAAATCAAAGCTTTTAAATTATGGATCTGGAGGGTGGTGGCTGCTGTTCTTGTGTAAGGGATAGAGAATCAATGTCCAGCACAAAACCTTCTGTGGTGTGGATCACTCAGGTTCTACAAGATTTACATGCTCAGTAGTGTAAGTAACCCAAGTATATTTTTACCTCAAAGCCTCATCTAAGACAAGGTATCTATTTATGATTCTGTTGCTTTTTTTCCTTCTTCTTTATCAATAATATCTGGCATAGGATCATGTGTTACTGGAAGTAAACAGTGGAAAAATCACTTCTGTGCTAAGCAACTTTCCAAATCCTAAGAAGAAACTTTTCAATATCCAGCCAGGCCTGGCTAAAAAACTAAGGAAAGGGTTTAATTTATAATTCTTCTGTAATAAATGTATGCAACAAGCCTACACACAACCACCAGTGGTATTTTAAAAACCATCCTCATTATAGAGATTATAGAAAAATGCAGGTTTCTCTTCAGTGATTCTTTTTCTGCCTCACACATTGCCTTTTTGATGGCTTTTCCTGCTTTAGGGGAAATTCTTCCAAATCTCTCAGATTAATCCTTATAGTAGTCAGTAGCTACAGACATTGGATCTGATCATTTTCCTCTTGTGCCATTGTTTTTTAACAGAAGTTGGATGATGAAACCTTTTACTATTACTTCTTGAGGAAAAATGTTTTTAATCAATAGCCAAATGAAGCTTGGAATCTTTGAGGGATTAGACTAGAGAAGGGAGGACCAAATGAAATAGGAATCTGAAATAATTGCTGATTTCAATTTCTTCTCAAGGAAACATGAGTGGTATAAGTTTCAGGCATTCATGTGCATCATTTTGCTCTTGGAGCCAATTTAATAAAGGTTCTTTCATTATCAATATTTATTGCTACTCTAAACATCGATTTCCTGCCAACTCCTATCACTGCAGGCCAGTTACACACGTTGCAAGCTTGCTGCCATGTGGAAGAGGAAATTACTGTACATGCTACCTACTTTGGGAATGCACATGGTATGGTATATTGGGCTGGGTCAGAAGTCTTTGCACTCTTTTGGAAGCAGGAAATGCTAATGACAGATTTGACACCTGTCGACAATGACAATTTATGTTTCAGGATTACTTGAGCAAAATTTACTGATCACTCAAGCATTTTAAGAGTGTCTCCACTAAGAAATACAGGAATATGTCAGTTAATATTATCAAAATAAGCAATTACCAGAAATGTCACTGGTACAAGTCAAATCTTTGTGCAGACGTGCTAGTGACAGCCAAAGCCTGCACAGCAAAAAACCTCAGCACAGCCTGCTGGTGAAATTAGATTCAAAGGCTTTTACCCTAAAAAATTATTCTTATTATCCATAGAATCATTTTGGTTGGAAGGGACCTTTAAATGTCATCTAGTCCAAACCCCTGCAATGAGCAGGGATTTTGAACTCAATCCTGTAGCTCAGAGCTTCATCCAACCTGACCTGGAATGTTTCCAGGGATGGGGCATCCACTACCTCTCTGGGCAACCCGTGCCAGTGTTTCACCAGTCTCAGTGTAAAAAAATTCCTTCTTGCAGCTAATCTAATTTTCTGGGATGGACTAGAGTGATTGATATTTTGCAGAAACAATTCCAGTGAACAAAGTCACCTTTCCCGAATGGTAAAATACAGGAGATTAAAAAATAACCAGTAAATCTTGCTGTTTCTACAAACTTACCTAGGTTTAAATGAGGGCAGAGGCAGGAGGGTGAGAAGGAGGAAGTCTCTACAAGGCTTCAGGATTTTTAGAATAAGAAATCAGAATAAAAAGAAAGCAGCTTGGAAATGGGCATCCCAAAATTTAAGCCGGGTAGTTTTCATCTAAAACTCCTTTACCTGTGCCATATCATGCTGCAAAACACATCCTGAGACTGCTCCTCAGAGAAATGCTGCCTTAACAGGGTTAATGTGTTTCATAACAAAGTGGAAACAGAATGTGTGATTTGCCACATCGGGAGTGGACCAGACTCCAGGTTTTGACAGAAATCAGTAAAAGAGAGTGGATAAAACAAGCAAAGACTGCCTGTGATTAGGGTACAACCTAGTGAATGGTAGACCTGGAGGCAAGAATCTTAGCTAAGGATGTCACCCATCTGTAAAAGTAGGAGCATTCTGGCAGGACAAACCTGAATGTAGTGACTACTCACACTTGGATACATAATCTGCCTGCTTCTGCATGGAACCTCACCACCATCTGCTTGGGGAAACCCAAAGGCTGCAGCAAGCCCTGTCCGCAGTTCCTCCTTCAGATGCATCATTCCAGATTGCCACTGATGCCTGAGGGAGCTTGCCTGAGTAAATCAGTGTGAAAACTAAGAAAGAAGTTCTGAAACAGCAACCAGATTTCTCTATTTTTCTTAATATCATACCTCTTCTTACATTCCAGTAGCCCTGCCTTTTTAAGCAATTCAGGGGAAAAAAAAAAATCTTCCCCTGGCCTTCTGCACTGCTTCCTTTCCCAACTCAAAATTAGAGAAATAGGTAAATAAGCTGCTGAGCTGCTTCTTGCAGAGTGAGGCCCTTGACAACAATCCCAGCTGACAGGTTCAGTGCTGAGCTGCACCAAGTGCTTCCTGCCAGTGTGGGTGGTCTGAGCAGTGGATCTGACAGCTGAGAGCGGGGACATGGAGCCAGGGCAGCAACCAGGGCTGGGGAGGTGCAGCTTGGCTTTCATCTGCTGCACATTTGTCTGCAATCCCACAGGCAGGGCACAGCTTGGCACACTGCGAGGCTTCTCCACTTGGGAAGCTCATCCTCCTGTTGTAAACAAATGTTTAGATCAATAATTCATCTGTTTATTTTCCCTGAATCATCCCTGAGTGGCTACAGGCTGAGGCGCTCGCTGTGGTTTATAATCCCGGCACAAGGGACTGATCTAAATTACAGGTTTAGTGTCCAGTGATTTATAACATTTACAACAGTAGCTTAAACCCTGATACTACAAGTCAGAAACATGGAATAGAACCACAGAATATCCTGAGTTAGAAGGGAACCATCAAAGTCCAACTCCTGGCCCTGCACAGGAGAATCCCACCATGTTCCTGAGAGCATTGTCCAAACTCTGGCAGGCTCAGGGCTGGGACCACTTCCCTGGAACAGGAGCCCCCAAACCTTACAGACTGTAGTGGTACTTCTGCATTTCTTCTTCTAAAAAAACCAAAACACATTAACCTATTCATTTCAGTGGCCATGATTTGATTCATCTTGGCAATTTCTAGAAATTGCTCCTAAAATTAAAAAAACCCCAAACAGTTCCCTAAGGGACAGCATTAAAAATGGCTAAATATGGGAGCTCCAAGAGGTACTCTGAAGTCAAAACACAGGTAAGGAAAACCCACTGTAGCTTTTCTTCATTGAATGACACACTGCTTATCTGCTTCCTTTCTGAGAAGGTGGCCTTAAATCAACCCATAAAACAAATCTGACATTTTGGAAATTATGTTCAAACTCACAGCATTGGAGCATCACTTTTCTCAGAGCAGAATCAAGGTCACTGACCGCAAACCCAAGCAGTGCACCAATATCTATTTGTTTGGTCACTAAAAGTCCTTGTCCTTAGACCTACCTAACCAAGAAATTTGGGTGATTAAATAGAGATATTTCTGAGTTATTCCTGAGCATAAAAAGACATTAAAAATGTTTACAGGGAAAAAAAAATCTATATTTTTTTCACCATTGCTTAATTTCAAAAATTACAAAGAAGCTTGCTTAAAGTTCACAGGAAGAAGAATCATCTCAGGCTAAAGTAATACATGGAAAAAAGATGAGTCCTAAAGGATAATTTTTCAACAAATTGTCATAATGTGCAGAAAGGAATAAGGTAATAGAAGTGGCAACACAGACAGATCCTAAGGTGAGTTGGAACAATTGAGAGGGAGATAATGTGAGGTGAGGGATTCTTTATGGCATTACAGAGGGCAAGGTTTGGATCCTAAACACATTAATAAGACATCCCCAAATCTGCCATCATGTGAAATCCCTCATATACACTTACATATTTATAGATTTACCTGAATCTATCATTCTATAAATTGTCATATATGCATTTGCAATTAAATTATAAATTATATCTACAAACCAAGACTATTTCTGCATAGAGAGATAAACCATATATGGTATTTATTTTTTTTGCCATAAAATGCATTCTCTTTCAGATATTTTGAGAATAGTGACTTGTTATAACAGAAGTTGCCACATTCAATATTTGAGATGTCTGGTTTTAGATACCATGGCCATCGTGCTTCTCCCTGAATTCTTTTATGTCCTAAAGCTTGGGTTTGCCGGGATTATTTCTCTCCTCCCTAGCTCCCCAGCCACAGCATTCCTGCTTTCTCCTTCCCTGCTTCTCTGGGGTCTACTCATGAGGCAGCTACAGGGCTGTGCTCCCCAGTAGAAGAAAAATATGGATTCACTGCAGTGAATCCACTGGAGAGCCATGAAGATGGTTAAGGGACCAAAAGGACTTGGTGAACAAGAAGCTGAGAGCACTGGGATTGCTGTACCACAGGAAAAAAAAGGTTCAGGGGATATTACCCATGTGGCAGGTTGGAGAAGACAGAGCTAAAACCTCCCAGTGAAAGAACAAGAGGCACAGGGTACCAATGGAAATGTAGAGAGTGCAACTTAAGCATTAAAAAATCCTTGCTGTAAGGGTGATCAAATACTGGAAAAGTTGTTGCATCTCCATCCCTGGAAATACTCAAAACCCAACTGGACAAGTCTCTGAGCAACATCTGCTAGCTGATCCTGCTTCTAACAGCAGAAATATTAACAGATACTGGGATTCATCATTATTGCTCCATTGGCACTATAGTAGTCTCATAGCCCTGCTGGCTTGCAAGGAATTCCTGCAAACTACAAGTGTTGGGGCATTTTTCCCCTTTCTCATGAAAAGGAAATGAGGCCACTTCTGAAATACAGTCCTATGTAAAGCCATGGTTATTGCAGAAAGGGCAAGGCAATTCTGAAAACTTACTCATTTCCATGTATTCTGGAGTCAGGCCAGTGAAAGGTTCCAAGATGTAGTCGAGATCCCATTGCTGAGGGTCCTTTGATTGGTTGGTATCCATTTCCTTTACCTCAGTTCTTTCACCCTTCAGCTTCCTGAAGAGCTTCTTGAGCTTCCTGAGGAACAAAGGTTCAGATTAAACCAAGTCTTTTTTTTTTTTTTTCCCTACAAGGTTTGGCCCAAGACTTTGCACAGCAACACAAAATTAATCTTTTGTTACTTTGGTGCATCACAGGACAAGTTTACACGACCCTGGGAAGTTTTCATGTTGTTTATTGACAGGTACATACTACTGGACTTGAATCCAATACTTTATAATAATTTTTCTCTCTAGATGCATATTCTAAGGGGATCTTCCTGAAGGTCCTTGGACCTAAGTAATATTAGTAACTAGTACATTCAAGAACAACACAGTGAGCACCTGTCCTTTAACAAGATTAAAAATGTAATGGTTTCATACCACATTTCTACCACAGGCACACTTTTCTGTCACCATGAAAATTGGAAACTTCCAGTATAATAGAATTTTGAGGTAAAGAATTACCAGACATGCATGGGTTGCCCAGAGAAGCTGTGGCTGCTCCATCTCTGGAAGTGTCCAAGGCCAGGCTGGATGGGGCTCTGACCACCCTGGGGTAGTGGAAGGTGTCCCTGCCCATGGCAGGGCATTGGAACTGGATGAGCCTTAAGGTGCCTTCCAACCCAAACCATTCCATGATTATGGGATGTTTCCAAACAAAGAGGGTGCAAGAATGTACTGACAGCATGAATAGCAGTATCAAACACTGTCCCACTGAGATGGGGATACAAATTTCACGACACTGACAAATAAATTAGAGTAAAATGAATCCATTTCTAAATGAAGAGTAAAGTTTTCCCAATGCCCCTCCCAGCATTGTATTTTAAATATATATTCATCAACAACTCCTCACTATTTTTTTACACACTGAGAAATCTCCATGGCAAACAACAGTAGAATGAGGTATTTCTTCAAAATCAAGATAGCAAAATACAGTCAAATTACCATAAAATAGCCAGATTTATACTTATTGCATGTCTTTCTTTTGCAGATGATATTTATCTTCCATGAAAACATACGGCACCATTTTACAGTTCTTCACATATGTGCCATGAGTGAAAATCCAGACTAATTCCAGTGATGTTCTGCCAGTAGTGAAGCAGGGCTCTGCCGCAAACTCTTCCCCCACAGCTTGTGATAAACCCTTTGAACTGGAGGTGGCCTGGAGACAAGAATATTTGGAGGAAGGGGATTTCCTTTGGACCTCCAGTGAGGCAGAACTGCTTTCCCGGACCCTGACTTCAGTAGCAGGGCAAGGCTGAGGAACAAAAGCTGGCAAAGACAATAAAGGCTTTGCTGTGTGGGTTTATTTCTTCATTCCGAATTTACACTGAGGCATGGGATCACTGTGTTCCTGCATCACACAATGCTCTGTAGCAGCCTGGAAATGCCCTCAATGGCCAAGGAATTTCTGCACTGCCCTCTGTTTACAGGACCCATTCCATTTCATCACCAGTATGGAGGAATTGGGGGCTGGAAGGCACTCTTTAAACAGGTCTACATTGCATCATGCCCTCGCAGACCCTGGATAACGAAACTTCAAAAATCAACAGGACTCCAGCTTTTGTTTGAGGTGGAATGAAAATGTAGCTCACAAGTCTGATGGTAACATCATCAGTACTTTGGCAATACTGGTACCCAGAACACTCCGATTACACAGTTTTAATAAAAGGGTGGGGGGAAATTTAAAATGCTTCACAAGAAAGAATTAGATGAATCTTTACAAAGACATTTACCTCCTACATTATGCAAACTCAGCCATTTCAAGACACTAAAATTCCCTTTCTTCCCCTCTGCCTTTATGGCAGCCAGGGGAACTTGCCTGTGGCAGAGGTGATGTAGCATTCAGAGGGTAGGAGGCTGGGGCAGGATGTAAAACAATCAAAGAATTCCCAGGGTGCTCTTCCAACATATCCCAATTAATTTCCAGAAGTGAGGGACTCTCTGAGGACAGTGAACAACAAGCTCAAGACAGAGCTGATTTCTGTTCCAGTGAAATGATACAAGCTATAAATGTCCCTCACACTTCCGTGGGCAGATGAGAGTGAAGATCATCTAGTTGTCACGGAACAGCAGCAGCTGAGATAAAATTTGGGTGTGTTTAGATGTGAAGTCTGTGCACATGGGATCTAATCCTTCAGCTACGGCACCACAGGATCCAGTTCTGGAGTTTAATGCATACACACACCTCCCACAAGAACCCAGTAACTAAAACAATAGTTGTTGTTTTTAATGTTTATTTGGGAATACACCAAATTCAGGGCTCAGATGCTCAGAATAATTTTTAATTTTTCATCTGGCTATCTCTAAGCCAGGCACGAGGAACAGGACCTTTAACTGTTTGAAGTTCAGCCTTGAAGAGTGTCTGTATGCTTCTTCTTCTGTATTTTTTTTGAAGATCAACAGAGTGAAAGCAAGCCAAGCAAATTATTGAAATTTTCCACCCAAAAAAAAAAAAAANAAAAAAAAAAAAAAAAAAAAAAAAGGTACCTTTGTGTCATATCCAAGCATGTGAAGTTTGAGAACAAGCAGAAATGTGTCAGAAAGTTAAAGTAACAGAGAAGGGGGATTTGCAGGGTGTAATTCTCCAGCTATATAGTAGTAGGACAATGAAAATGAGTTTTGCAGAACCCTATATCTTATGTTTGTGATGCTAAAACTAAGTATGCTTTTTAAAAGCCTTTGTTTGAAGTCTGTTTCTTAATTACACATATGAACGTTTTTAAAGAAGACTGACAGTAAAAGAGTTAGCAGCCCCCCCACAGGGAGAAAGGGGTATTTTTGCCCATTCAGGATGAGTGTCCCAGAAGCTTTGTGCTGAAGAGGCTCATGCAGCAAAGTTTCATGACTCCACACAAACCTGGGCAAAGAGAGAAAACTGCAGAGCTGTAGAACAGCCATTATTACTGATCCTTGTGCCAGTGAATATCAAAAACAAGGTGCATTATTAAGGGGACTGAACAGCATTTGAGAGGAGTGAATGCAGGATGAGATGTAAAGAAAATGAACAGGTTTTTGTCAGGTTGTGTGTAGAGCAGTTAAAAATGACACTGCAGCTTCTAACAGGGGATTGGCACGAAATTATTGTTAGGTAAGAAGTGGGAACACGGTTGAATTATGCTGATTGTAATTCCCAGTATAACCATTTAGCACTGCATTGTGCAAGTTAACAAGCGTGTGAAGTGAGCATAAAATCACTACAGCTCCACCTGTAAATAACCCTCAAGCTTTTGAGAAAAAATATGATGAAAAGAGAGAAATCAAGCTCCAAGTGATCCTGGCTGGGCTGTAAGCACATGGTTATTAGATGAAGGCTCCTTTTCAAAAATCAGAGAGATGATTCAACAGTTTCTCTATTGATACAGTAAGAAGGAGCAGCTGGATTTGGGGGAATCTAGGGAAAGGATGATGATGACTTCAGAAAAATGAGAAATTTGTGGAGTGAGACACAGATGGATAGTGAAATGCATAGAGGCTAAAAAGGTGAGGCATCTGGAGGGCAGGTTGAAAGAGGACAGATGCAGGAAAATTGCTTTGGTGGCACAAATGTTTGTTTCTTCTGTGGCTGTACAATTGTGATTGTTCAGCCTGGAGAAGAGAAGGCTTCAAGGGCACTTAATTGAGCTTTCCAATGCCTGAAGGGAGCCCACAGGAAAACTGGAGAGAGACTCTTGACAAGGGCCTGGAGTGACAGGACAAGGGGCAATGGCTTCACACTGACAGAGAGCAGGTTTAGATTGGATATCAGGAAGGAATTCTACTCTGTGGGCGTGGTGAGGCTCTGGCACAGGTTGCCCAGAGAAGCTGGGGCTGCCCCAGCCCTGGAAGTGGCAAAGGCCAGGTTGGATGGGGCTCTGAGCAACCTGGGATAGTGGAAGGTGTCCCTGCCCATGGCAGGAGTTGGAACGAGATGATCTTTAAGGCCATTTTCAACCCAGGCTGTTCTGTGATTCCATGATTCTATGAATACTTGCTAGAACAGAGATGCATGTGGAGGCTTTACATAACCCCCTAGAATCCAGCTGCCAGGAACAAAGCATTGTTTATATCAGGTGGGTTTTTTAAGGCTCTTCTTCCAGTTAATGTTTTTTGATCTGTAGGATAATGGAAGAAGGTGCAAGGAGAAAGCTAAACAGAAAAGATTCTTAGGTTGAGTAGCTGGAGCACTTATGTCAGGAGTCAAGAAAGAGCAGTGACCCAGACTGGTGTCCTTGTCTGTGATTTTGTTTCCTGCTTTTGGGAAGGAACACTGAAGATCCAGGCTTTCCTTCAGTCATACTCCTACAGCCTGTTCACATAAAGAAATACCTTCTCACATTCACAGGTTCAAGAAGCAGTCAGGAGGAGAACAAAAGTATCCAAATTTTTTGTTCTGTTCCAGAAATTTATGGTACAGCCATGCTTCCTTGGCACACTCAGATGTCCTTGATTTTACAGGAGTTTTGGTTGTGTTTAGGGTTTATTGGTTCCTTAATCACAGGAAAACAACAACAACCAAAAACAGAAAAGGCAAAAAAAATAAGAGGCAAAGACCCCTGCCCAAACCTTTAATTAAGAATAATTTAGTGAAGGTGAAAAACAACATAAGAGATAATAGCCATGAAGGGGTGTCTTTAAATGGATTTAATTAACTCTCAGTATTCTCATCCAGCATAGTTAAGTGCATTTTGAAGGAAGTGATTGAAATTGATGCTGAATAAAAGCGCCAAAACCATGGCCTCACTAAATTCAATAGGAGTTTTGCTGTTCACTTCAATAGGGCCAGGATTTCACCCTAAGGGTTTAGCATCAAGGTCAAAGACAGAGAGTAATAAAATAACCACATGGATGGTTTTTTTTCCAGTAAGTTCAGAAAAATACAGAACTGAATAAAAGGGGTCTTAAAGGACCTCTGGGTTAAGGCTTTCAAGCCCTGCAGCCTTTTAGGGTCAATTCCTGTGGCAACAGTAAAAGAATGATGGTATGTGACACATCTGAGTGAACTGTGGCTTATTTACATCTGTTAAACTTGTGAATTCCAGCCCCACAGAACACACATTTCAGTTCAAGAGGGCACAGTTTTCTACAATTCAAACCATGTTGCATTTACCTAGCTGGTTTGATGTTGGATGCAGAAATTAAAAAAAGAAATCACACAAGGTTTAGGAGATCAGCAATTACATCTATTATAGCTGTAGCAGCAATTCCTACAGAAAAAATTAAAGGAAAGAGCAAGGATGTGTCCTCCATGACCCTAAAAATGCAGAGCTGCAATCTGAAGTTTCCCTTCTCATCCAGTACTGACCATGGATAAAGCAGAATGAAGACATTCAAAGATGTTCTCCAATTCTAGCAACATTTGGGGTTCTAGGAACATAAAGGATGACTGTTGCTTGCAAACTCACTCTATCACCTACTTAGCAGTATTTTTTCAGGGAAAAGAGAGAAAATGGGACAGCTTTGTGGTCTTCTGCAAATCAACTGAAACATCTTGGGTTTTCTGGTGAACGAACTCTAAATGTTCCTAAAAAAAGTCTTGAAATCCTGAGGTTTCAATGAGGAAGAAAACCCTTTTGATGTGGGTCATCAGATAACTCAGCAGAGAGGTGCTTGTGTGTTACAGATGTGCAGGGGACAGTATAAGGTTCTGAGGAGCAAATCACCATTTATTACATCCCCTGCTGCCTCTCCATATGGAGAAGGTTGGTGACAGCACCTGGACTCTGCCCACAGTGAAAATACACGGAGCCAATGGGAGAATCTGTATTATTCACCCCGACTCTCGTTCCCTCCAAAGAGCCACAAGGCAAGGGGGGGATGAAAAATGCAGCTGCTGATACCATTAGGGGTCCACCCCAAACCAGTAGAGTGGTCTGTGCAGGAATAGAGGGCTAACTCTGATTTAATTAAGTGTTCAGTGGTTCTCCTGGTGTAAACAGGTCCAAGGAGAAGGGCAGAGCCCTACAGATACACACATGATTTTCTTGGGACTGCAGACAAGCAAAGGAAAAGTAGATATGTTTATTCCAGGGTGACAAGAGAGCATTGTGACTGAAATAAGGTGTTTATCTAGGAAGGGGTTGTTTTATCTAGTATGGTTGGTTTTAAATGGTTTTAAAAATTGAGGCCACCACAATTTGTTGGCTGAAGGGTAGGGGAGCAGATCTGAGGGAGAAAAATGGGATGAAGTTATTGCATTCTTGCACAGAAGGGAGGGAAATGAAAAATAATTGGACATGACTTTCTGTTTGGATTGGATCAGGCCATGCTTTCATGAGTCAAAAATAATAAATACAGTATTTGTAATATCATAAAATCCCCATTAAAAAAGTCCAGTAGCAGTAACTTTTTGGAAGACGAGAAACAAATTACAGCAGGTTTACACTGAGAAAGCTTTAAGCCTTCAATATGTCAGATATTTTGGGAATGATTTACCACCCTTTTCTCAAAATAAAATGTAAACTCAACGAGATGCAGACAGAAAACAGGCCTCCCTATTGAACTTTGACACAAGAATAATGAAACCATCCATAATGCACATCTGATTTGTTTGGGAATTTTTTTTCTCTCTCTATTTAAATTCCTTGCAAAAAAAAAACCAAAAAAATGTTCTTGCTGAGAAAAGGGAGGAAAAGGGCTGATTTAAAATATATTTCATATCTCTTCAGAATCATTCATCTTGATTACTAGTTAACATCTTCATGGCCTTATGGATGTGACCTAAAAGCTACAGACACCAGAGTTGGAAGATTCTGCCTCATTTCAGTGGAGCTGAGATGTCTAAATCAGACTCTTCACCTCCAACATTTTACAAGCCCCTGCCACCACGAAGCAAACCTCCCAGGAGGCAGGAACAGGACTTTCTCAGTGGATTCCCAATGCCTGAAGATCCCCTTGGCACTGGTGAGAGATGGGGAGAGTTTTCCTGCTGTATTTGTGGGAGGGGACTGAGCACTGAGGCAGCCCATGGCAGAAAGGCACTAAGCTGTGTGTCAATGTCTCTGCTTCTCCAGCTCCTGCATCATCACAGACTGACATAAACGCACCTTGGAAATGTGTGGATTTAATCCTTAAACCTGTAAAATAGTCATAGATCAAGTAATAGATTTTAACAGCTTTTATGGGCTATTGCTTTCCCCACATTATCTTCCCTCCACTTTGTGCTAATTTGTATTCAATACTGCTGTCCTGAAAGCTCCTCTGAAACTTCCCAGGAGATCTATCATATTTTGCCTGTTTTCCCTGGTTTCTAAAATTAATTTAAATCAATTATTTCATATATTCCATCACTTTTTTTAAAGCCATTTAGTGAAGATATAGCCAATTATTCAACATAAAATACAACCAGATCATTTCACCAGAACCAAAAATGTGATTTATGATCACATTCAATTAGAACCCACTGAAGGCAGTAGCAAAAGTCCCATTTAGCTGAATAAGGACCAAGCCTCTGATTTACTGTGCCATAGGAATAACACATAATGGAAAAGGCTGGGATACGTACGGGATTCCAATTTCAAAGAGATTGTTTTGAATCAGTTGCTTTCCCAGCATGATGATGCTCAGCTGAATGCAGAGTTCCATCAGACACCCTCCTGGAGCACACTGCAATTAAACAAAACCAGAGAGCGTGAAGGGATTAAGAGAATTAATTTAAAAATGCCCACTTAGGGGAGCTCCCAGTGTCTCCATGTGCCCACTGTCCCTGCCACCAATTTGTGTGGGATCATGGAGCTCATCGATCACTGCAAATCTGTGCTTGACAAGGTATTTCATCTCCTCTCATAAAACTGCATTATAAAAAATATGCAGAGCTCTGAAACAACTCACTGTGCCCTGGGGCTCCTATATTTCCTTTAAAAATATTTACTATATAATCAATGTAATAAACATAATGCAGGATCACCAATACTCTTCCAACTTGATATCTCCCAGGGGGAAGAAAACCTTCAATCTTGCAGAGACTTTTATGTCAGCTTTTTTGTCTCTCAGCCTTCAAGGGAATACCCACAGCATTTCCTTTCATGAGGGAATTTGGTTAAAAAAAGGATGTTTATAGGTTTAGCACAAAATGGCTCCAGGTTTCTAAGCTATTAAAATTGCCAAGCTTCCAGCAACCTGCAGAATGGGAAGCCAGATTCACATTTCCCCAGTCACCTCAAGCAAATCATGGAATGTTTGTGCCTTAGTGCCCACTTGTGAAGCATAGAAACAGTGAAGCTTCACCTAAGAAAGACTATGAAATAGTCAAAACTGAGAAAGAAAGAATATAAAGTTGCCTTAGATGGAAACCCTGGAGTTTGTCTATTCAAGTTGAAGATTTAACCTCTTGTTTTAACATGTTTTCTATTTTTCCCCTCTTGTGTGTAGTCCTCTGAACACTGCATAGATATTTCTTTGTGTAAAGGATTTTTTTTTGTAATTTGAATTTCATATGTACTTACCTCTTCCATCCTGTAACCTTCAAACACATACACATAACGACCAGGACGGCCAACAAACCTGAAAGCAATAATAATATATAAACTAGTATAAAAATAGAAAAAATTAGCTAATTTTGACACCATGATTTAATATAAAAACCACAAAAATAAGTTAACTTTGAAATCAGGATTATTCATTCATATTAGCCAAAATATTTCAGACGTAGCTTCTTCAACATGAATTTTCAAGGGCTCAGCACCTATTCAGCTTTTATTATTTCAAAGCAATAGGCCTTCACAAATGGTTTTCTACTACATCTGGATAAAATAATTTTAATAAAATATTTTTCTGTGCTAAAACAATATAATAATGAACCACCTCTCTTGATTAGAGATGGCAAAAAAACCTGGGGACACATATCCTAATTCACATTCTCCTACATGTGAGTAATGCCCTGAATGGAATTATTTACACATCTATACACAACCATGACTCTTCTGGCTGCACCAGGAGAAACAATGATAGTGACTTTATTCTAATCATACAAAAAAAAAAGGTCAAAAAAGAGAGAATTTGGTGATTTTTTTTTTCATTGGTGTCTTATAATATTTGCAACCTCTGGCAAAATGCATCATCAATCCTCAAATCAAAGGTGCTGGATAGGATTAGTGAAGAGCAGAGATTAACAAATTTTACAGCCTCCAAAAGGAAGAGCAAATGGTAGGAAACAGAATCCAGAGGATGTTTTAAACATTTTTTTTTTGCCAAAGTTTTAGCAAGAATCTTCTTAAGCTTCCCATTCAAAAGCATGTGGATGACTGGGTCCCAAAAGGCAAGGATTCTGAGCCCATAGGAAGTCACACTTATTTAGCAGGACAGCTGAATTAGCTTTTTGGTCAATCACTTCCTTTGCCAGTTGACTCTAACTGTTTCTTAATTTAACTTGATACGGGAGAATAGTGCAAAATGATGAGAAAATAATAGAAAAAAGAATGTTGTAATTTTAAATGAAACAGGAAAACCTTTCTTTGCCAAATGATGTTTCAAGGAAAATTTGCTAAACTGTGGAAAGTGAAGGCCTGTAAGCACCACCATTCACTATAAAAACAACACCCTTTTTAAAAACTAAAATTAATTTTTAACTTTAGATAACACTGTCAATGATATTTTTTCAGACCTGGCAAAGATGACCAGTCTCAGGCCTTTGTGCCCATTTTTAAACACAGACCCACTAATACAGACACATATTAAAAAATGTGTATACAGAACTATCTATATGTAAAGGATATTTATCCTACCTTCCTTTAAAAAAGGCAACATAAAAAATTGATGCATAAGAATTCACAAACTTCAGTAGGAATGCCTTCAAAATCAGTCTCTCCTCAAAACTTTTCTCCGTTTTTGGTATTTCTGGGGGAGAAATAAAAGCAAACCAGAGAACTGAATTAGTAAATCTGTAAAAATCCCTGAATCCCCAAATAGAAAAAAAGAAAAACCAAACCAAACTTCAAACTTCGGGCTTATAATGATTTTTCTTTCATACCTCTAACTTGCAACAAAGCCCACTAGGTCTGTCACCGACTCCTGAAGTTCACTTCCAGAGAAGTTCAATTCCACAAAGCAAAAGCAGTATAAATTACTTCACTG
>WEKY01051456.1:216-13198 GCA_013390045.1 Picathartes gymnocephalus
AAACACTCCCAATGCGTAAATTCCTAATGCAATAGCATTTCAGCCCATCCAGAAATGTTCAAAGACTGGAACAGCTGACTTAGCCAGTCTGTTTTGTCATCTCACTGCAATTCCCTAACACCTTCTTCCAACTTCTGAATGCTAGCATGTATGGATTAAGAGTTATCAGATAAATTCATAAAACAGATTCCTTCAAAATTCTGATATCCATGACCATGGGCTAACAGCAAAAAATCTATGGCAGCATGATTTTTCAAAGTAGCATGGTGTATGGAATTAACATCTGTCAGAAGACCAGAAAGAGCAAGGGAAGTTGCATTAGTTTGTTGAGCTAGCTAACAGCCAAGGTTTCGTAAGGTAGTAAGAGCTTTGGCTGCTGCAACTCCTGGAGCTAAAACTGAAGCAACTCTAACAAGTGGGGAATTCCAAAATTGTGCATTTGGGTCACAGCATTTGGTAAATTCATCAAGTACACGCTTGTGTCGGTCCTGATCTGCCTTACGCATAGGATTTATAATCACAGTTAAATTAGGAATTACCAGTGGAACCAAAACTACATAATCCTCTACAGGTAGTATCCTTGCTAGGCTTGTTATTTCCTGAAAAGAATAGAGTGAGCTGAGCAAGACGACTGCCTTTTTTTATCACACAGGGTGGTGTAGGAGTCCACAACATGACTTTAATTTCGCCTGTATAACCACCATCAGTGACACCAGGCAGTACAAAAAGTCCTTGAATAGTTGTAGAGGAATGTCCCAGAAGTAATGCAGACCAGCCATCTCCAAGAGGCCCTGAGATTCCTACGTGGATTAGATAAACAGTGGCATCGGTAAGAGTTACATCTGTGGCTGCTGACACATCCAATCCTGCACTGCCTGCTGTTGCAGGTACAACACTGGCAGCACTCTGACTTGTGGTGTTAGTGGTGGATTTCGTGTCTATGTGCGCCGCCGCTTCGCACTCTGCTTGTAGTTACCTGAAATCAGTTGTCCTTCCTTATCATATTTAAGAGCAGCACTGATTAGCAGAGTGCCTACTCTTTCCGCAGCAAGGACATGGTCCTGAAATCTTAGGATGTGTCCCTAGAATCTGGCAGTAATTCTTGCGAAAATGCCCTTCCTTGCCACATTTGAAACAGATCCGCAACTGTCCAGCCAGGAAAACCTTCACTGCAGCAAATGCAGAAGCCATGGCTTCATACTTATGACTAACTGTGCCAATTCGATTGCAAGTCTCAATCATGTCTATAATATTAGGGTTTTTTAATGGCCTCAGCACATTCTGACAATCTGCACTAGCATTTTCAACTGCCAATTTCAATAACAAAGCATCATGAGCCTCATCATTGTGAATCTGCTTATCAAGAAACTCTCGTAGGCTGTCTACAAATTGCACACAGGGTTTCTTTGCTCCTTGTTTGATCTCTGTAAAAGATTTCTGTGGTTTTCCAGTGTCTGGGACTTTAAGAAATGCCACGAAGGCATGCACTCTAACATCCTCAAGCACAAGATGAGGTATTTCCTTAGCCTGTACCACTACACAAGCATGCTGTCCTTGGCCTAAAAGACGATCCATAGCCATTGCAGCTTTCTGCTGATCACCACTATTTAAATATTCCAACTGTCTAAGCTCACAGTCTTTTCCATTCTAAATCTCAGAGTGTCCTCTGCATGGGTGTTAGCAGCAAGTCTGCTCATGTCTTTAAATCATGAGGTGTCATGGTATCGGATTTAAGAACCTCAGCATGTTAGTAAAAAAAGGCTGAACTCCACAAGAGCACACCGGAGTTCTTTAATAACATTAAAAGACAGTCCTTGCCACTGGGCTGGCTGATGGGGGGCAAACGTGACAGGAGCCACAATCCGCCTTACTACTTCCACATCGCCTGCTTCTAGTGCCTGTAATCTAACCTTAGCCCAACTATCATTGTGAGTCCGAAGGACATAAATCAGGCTCTTTCTCAGAGTCAACAGTCCCTAGGTTAAAAAAGAAACCAGGATAGTTCAGATCTTTTTCGCAGTAGACAGTTTTGTAGGGGTTCCTCCAACTGTGGGGCAGTCGGCTGCGCAGACAGACATTCCTGTGGAGCAATCAGCTGTGTAGGATCAGTGATCCCTTCTTCCTCTGTACCACCTTTCTTAGACCCCTTTTTAGCATCTTGTGCTTTAATAACCTCCAACACCGTTCTCCAGGCAGGCAGCACTTCTGCAGCTGCAAGATCAGCCTGTCTTGTCACCCTATCCCAGAGCTTAACTCCCACTGCATTCCAAACACTTTTCGTAAAGATCATTACTGCATCGACTCCGTCAACACTCCCAGCTACCCACTTTAAAATACGTTTAAGTCAATGTGAAGGAATATGCCTCCCATGCCTTTTTAAAAGCAGCTCCATGAGCTGCAGCACAGATTCCTCCTCTCGTGATGGCTGTGCATCCATCCTTCCCCGGTGCTCACCTTCAACAATCCAAGGGATTGTGCTGGCTGCTGTTTCCTCTCAGTGCTTCTTGTGTCCAGGGGGATTTGTCATCTGTTGCACAGGTAGGCACTCCTTGTCACTCCTCACATGGGGCACCACTTAACGGTGGCTGAAAGACGGACCAAGCAGTGTGATGCTGCAAGGACGTTTATTGACAGAAGGCACAGATATTCATACTATTTTAGCTTCCGAGTAACAATTTCCAATTGTTCTGTCTCCATGCGATTTAGTACATAGTAGGCCATAATGTATACTTTTTCTTTTGCACAATTACTTATCACAGCAGGCTGTTCTGTTCTTTGGGAGAGGGACACAGTTTCTGCAGTTCCTTCTTCATGTATCTTTCTTCATTTCTGCAGATCTTTCTCACAACTCTTGCTCTACAATCTTAAGCAATTCGACTCTACTGCTCATGTCATTTAATGCATTCTGCTCTGCAACAGTAAGTTACTGCACTTATAGGTCTGTTAGGTTAATTAATCACAGCAAATCAAACTCTTTCGTTTACAACTCTTGAGAAGGCTGGCTGATCTTTCCAAGTGTCATTTTATGTGCGTAAGAACCACTTCTCAACAATCCGGGGGAGCCGTGCAGCTACACACACCTTCAAACATGGAGGGAACCTAAGCAGCATATAGTTTTTAGGGGCAAGGGGGATGATCTCCATTTGATGGACCACTTGCAAGCTTTTTAGTCTGTGCATTGTAAATACCAAATTATTCTTTCATGTGTTTTAGAGTACCCTGAGAAGATGCCACTACAATACTAAATTAAACCTAGGCATAATAAAAAAATTTCCTAAACCAAATACAAGAATTTGTGACACAAATACTTGTGCAACACAGCAACCACCTACCAATTTTAAATGCAAACAAAGCACATAAACATTCGAAATTCTTACAAGGACAAGCTATTATTCACAACATTGCTTAGAAAGTCAAAATTTAATTGTTATGAACCCCAACCAAAGCAACCAGTGAGGATATTGACAAATAAGTAGGAATTCAGCACTTAGAAAGAAAAAAAAAAAAGCAGGACCACACAAAAACACTGAAAAGGGATATGGTTACAAAATAGCTACCTACATTAACTTTCTACACAACCAAAACTACGACAAGATTGCTACAAGATCATTAACTCGAAGATTTGAGACATATGTATCTAAATTTCTCCCATAACAAACATCACAGTAGCTACAACCATAACAGTCAGTTTCTAATGAAGCAGGTATCAATTTGGGTTTCCACTCGACACAAACACTGATTGCCCCATGCTAATAAAAATGTAGCTCTTTCTTAAATCAGTTGACAGCAAGAAAAGGAATTAGAGTGAAATTCTAGTCAGAAGAAAATGGACCAATTTTTTAGGAATTAATGCAATGAAGGAGCAAACAAAACCACTTTTGCAAACTGAAGCATGATCACATTGATAGAGAGATACTAAACTCATATTCCAACCGTAGGAAAATTTCTCACTACACATCTGGTTTTAAAGAAAGTTTATAGACATAGTTAGACAATTCAAATCAATAGCACTTTTCATCCTATCTTTGCAATGACCAGGGAGAAAAAAAAAACCCAAAACCCAAAACTGATTAAAGGATTCAGGGGAAATGATCTCTTGGTTTTAACCTACAGTTTGAAAAAGCTGAGCACTCAGTTCTAAACTGAATTTGTCGTATCTATTTTCTTCACATTCAGCCATTTTAACTTATAGTAAATCAGTTCTCAAATACACTCATTTAACTGTCTTCAGTGGAAACATAAATCACTTAAGTGAAAACACTTGCTATTAAGAATGGCAGTCTCTTGCCTTGGCTACTAACTAAACACAAGACATTAGTTTTTCCAGATCACCTGCAGAATACTCACTCACTGTCTAAAAATCTTGGCCTAAAGAGATTATCACATTTAAATGGTGAATAGCAGCAACAGATGTTAAAGTTGCAATCTCCATAACAGCAAGTCACTGAAAACAAAATTCAGCATTGTATTATATGACCCCTAATTGCAGGTAAATACACTGGTTTCTTTTAGTCTGGAGGGTCAGTGAAAGAACAAAAATCATTACTTTCAAAGAAGAGAAATTAGCTGTAGAAAACGTGTATCAGATATTTGCAATATTAATCTAAATACTGCAGTCAGCACTGGATTAATCATCAAAGACAACGATACCTTATTAAACCACCAACCATACATTCTTCTTTAAGATGAGAACCTTCAGCATTGTGACATGACACAGTATCTCCTTTGCTTGAGTACAATTTTCGCATTTTTGTGAAAAAGCACAATGCATTGTGCGTTAAGTGCGTGTGTGTTGGTGAGGAGCAAGACAACAGAGAGAGAAGTTCAACTGTGAAACCAGTGACTCTCCCTAAAAGCTGCGGAGACATCAGAACACACCAATCCTCACACCACTTGTATTTCTCAAAAAGCACAGAAGCAAAATGCACGAAGTATTACTCCTGATTTTAGTATATGGTATCTGCATACTCATGAAACTAACTAGTAGATCTGAAGTATTTAAGATGACAAACTATTTCAAGTTACTCTGGGAAGTTATTTACTGGACTGTGAAGAAATGAACTTTAAGACAACATCTGCACGTGTTTGAGTATAGCTGACTTAAAACATTACATTGTCCTCATTCTCTAGTTGCAGAAAGGTAACAAAATGACAGCAAGAAGGAAGTCAAGGCTTACAGAATGACAATTACCTTGGAATTACCTGTTCTCTACCATACCGAGTCTAACCCACAGTAAACCTACTTTCCTTTCTTCAACTTTGGTGCTAAAGTTGTATTCAAAAACACTGCGTTGAAACTACTCCACTGTGCATGCAACACAAACGAAAATGAAATTAGAAAGTAAATGAATTATGACAACTTGGAGGTAGAACTTCCATCAGCCACAACAGGTAAATGTAGGCTTTTTTTTTACTTTATAATCTCATTTTCTCCCTGGAAAGCTTTACATTTGATCTGAACTAGATTCACCAATAAAAATTTAAGTGTATTTCCTGAGATTCTGCATCAACCTGGGTACTAGTAATAACAGTAATCCTCCCAAAAAACACACCTCCCTCTTCCCTTTTGAAAATACACATGCTTATTTGCAGAGGACTAAATTGTCTTCTGGTCCTTGAAACAAAGTTGAGTCTACTCAGTGGGCTAGCTGAGAAGAGACTGAAGAAGGGAAAAAGTAAGGCATCTTCCAGCAAACAGGATCTCAGGAAGCAGGATAGCCTTCCCCATAAAATCAGGCGAGGATTTCTAGAAGTCTGTCCTGGAGATAATCAAAGCACACACTACAACAACCACACCTCTGCCTTTTCTGCTGATGACAGCTTCATCTTGCAACACCCCCACCCAAACATAAAATCCTAGAAATGTGATTAGAGGCTTAAGTATAACCAAAATCTGGGATATTTATTCACACCATCACTTTTCCTTCTTCACTTAAATTATACTTAATAGCAAAAAAACAAAAAAAAAAAACTCAAAACAAAACAAAAACAAAAAACAAACAAAAAAAACAAACAAAAAAACAAAAAACAAAACAAAACAAAAACACCAAACAAAAAACCAAAAACAACAAACCACTTTCTCTCATGCCTCAAACAAACCCATTTAGATTTGGTTCCTCAAGCCTCTGCCCTAAAACTCTCAGCAGTGCAATACCTACTTCACTGCTGGCTAGCCACCAACGTTACAGCATTTGAATATGCACTTTTCATTGACTGTTAATACAGCCACATATCCCTAGTGGCATGAAGTAACATTAACCTGTCTGATCTCCTCCCATACAAGCCCCATGTGTAAGCACTGTAAACACAGTGCTGGGGTTTAAGATTCTTCCTTTTGTTTCTCTCAGGGAATTTTCTCCCGTAAGTGTTGCTAGGAGACAATAACGACCTGATACCTATGAGAGACATGAGAAGTGGCCACAGCTCAGGGGAAGGGTCCAGCTGGCTACTCTCCCTAGGGTTTCTCTGGGAAGAGCAGGGATTCAGCAAGAATTGGGCTGGAAAAAGAAGGGGCTGAGGCAGCTGCTAGCTCTCTTGCATTTTGCTTTGGAAGAGGACAGTTGGATCTGCTGCCTGGGGGAGGGAATTCACTGCTGCTGCCAGAGCCCAGCCCAGTCCTGCTTCTTCTGCCCTGGGGTGAGCCTCTGCTTGTGAGAGCAGCCATTGAACTGGGACCTTATTAACACCTACCTCACTAAAAAAGGGACTTTTCATCATCTGCTGGGGTGCCTCAGGGGAAAACCTCAGGATCTCAAGCCCTCTTCCCTCCCAGGAAGCCTCTTCCCTGCCCTGCTCAGAGCTGGGCTGCCACTTCCCCTACCCTGCTGTTTGGTTTTTTTTTGTTGGCCACTGCTCCAAGTTTTCACTGCACTGTAGTTCTGCACCTCCTACCTGCCTGGACGCCCCACAGCTCCAGCTCCAGCTGCGGAGTTTCTACATCTCATCTGCCACTCCGGGACTTGGCTCATCCCTGCCATTCCAGCCCTGTTCCGAGGCTCCGGTGGCAGCTCCTCTGGCTATCCAAAGGGGACACCGAGATCAGCTGCTCCTGGGGGTTCCTAAAAGAAACACCTTCTTCTTCCCTTTGGCTGAGCCCATCCGCCATTGTCGACGAGGAGAGAGGCGGGGCCGGACTCGCGCCACAGCGCCCTCTGCAGACGACAGGGAGTCACTCCACCCACCCTGCCCGCCGGAGGCCACCAGCTCACCCTGGAGGCTGCGACCGTAACTGCACCAAAGGGGAAAGAGCTGAGCGGGAAGCAACTTCATTCCGTTTGCTGTTCTTGGTTGTTCTCGCTGCCACTGTCGTTGTCTGTTTGCCTTGCTATACACACTAGTAAAGAACTGACATTCCTTTTCTTTGCCTGAAAGCCCCTTAATTTCAAAATTATATAATTTGGAGGGAAGGGCATCATTTTTTGCATTCCAATGGACACTCTTGCCTTCCTTAGCAGACACCTGTCTTTCAAACCAAGGCACATAGGTATAACTGAAGGCAGGAGTGAAACTCCCCTCAGCTCAGATAGGAAAGTCTGCTTGCCCTCTCGTCTTCTGTCTGGCACCTAACAGTACATATGCTTTATTACAAAATGGAGGTGCAGAACACAGAGATGTAATTCACCTGAGATGTACTCCTGCAGCCTAGGGACTGAAGATTTCTGCGTTTATTCACTCCTCCCTTCAGCACTAGGGAGAGATGGCCCAGAGGCCAGCTGCTCTGCCTATCAACATTACATCTTAAGAATGTGCAGCAATCTGTGGTTTCCAAGTATACTGAACACCTGCATATCCCTTAACCCTAAAAGCACTCAAGAACAGATTTCTGTGAAGTCACATAAAAGTCAGAATCCACTCCTGAGCTGCTTTTGAAGGCATACTTGCTAGAGTACAGATTTTGGCCTATCATACCGTAAAAAATCTCAGCACCACAATATCTCATTTGCAGTTCCACTGACACCTAAACAACCAATTAACAGGCTTATAGGCCATCTTTCACTATCAAGACAAAGAACTTCTGAAGGGGATTTCTGAAGAAAAAAGTAATTACATCCATTCAACAAAGCTCTCTGCAACTGGAACGTTTTGAGAAAGAAGGAGTCAATTGATCTCTAACATGTTTGCCCCCATTCCAGCTTCACTGTGAGGTTTTGCTCATTGTCTAAAACATACATGGTTATCAAACATGACAGGCAAGCAACTGCCCAGAATCAGCGAAGTCCTTTCCAAGTATAATTTTACGAGTTACATAAGCTCCATATCTGGAGCATTATTTTTCCTAATTTTTATCATTCCTAGAAAACTGAAGAAGGACAGTCTAATCTGCAGACACTTTTAAGTGCACCATTAAAACCAGATATAAGTTACAGATATGGAGCAGAATATGCCTAATACCTCCCAGTACACGGCAGGTACTTAATGTTTGCTTACTAAAAGAACCCTAAGCACAACTTTGCACTTCAGCAAACATTGTGTTTGTCATGGTATCTAGAAAAGTTTATCAACAAAACTACAGAATTTTCACTGGAGAACTAATTTAGAACATGGTTTTTCTTGTGCTACTCAGCTCACAAAACATTAAATCTAGAAAGGTGGAAAATTCCCTATTAAAAATTTCAACTGAAACGACAAGATAGTATACTGGACTTGAGCTGCCTTGGTTCTGCACAACTAGCAAAGATTTCCGTGTAGGAAACATAAATAATAAGTTAGGAAAAACTGAAGAAGTTCTAAAACAAATAATTATTTGATTTTAATAATTCAAATAGACCAGAAGTCTGACATCTAATGACTCTTTCTGTCCTTATCCATGGGTAAGAAATCATAATCTAGCAAAGTTCTCTTTTACATTTAAATTGGATTAAAAGAAGTTAATGGGAAAAGAAGTTGGGCAGTTGGATTTTGCTTGTTTTGTTTTTGTTTATGGCTTTTTTAAAGTCTGTGTTGGCGACATTTTACAGACCTTAGCATAAATGCATAGACCAGCTAGAACAGCTTACTATACTGCAAAATAGTAACTAATTGATACAGCTCCATTTCGTTCAAACACCATATGGAACCGAAGGTCTAAAGTTCAGCACCCATTCTGTGAAAGTCAAGTATTTACTAAATCACTGAAATCCACAGAACTGCTTTTGAAATAAGCACCTACTCCCACCAGTATTTGTAGGTGCAGAACGTGAATACTGTATTGGAATATTCCACAATAACACAAAAATCACACCAAAAAAACCCCAACCAACCAACAAACAAAAAACCCCCAAAAAACCCAAACCCAACCCAATCAAAGAGCTAAAGAAGTCTTTGGGCTTTTTAAGTCTTATCAAAAAGAGTATAAATTCATCAAAATATTTCAAGAACATCTCAACCAAAGTGCAATAACTGCAAAAATTAAAATATGACTAGGTAACAGTTACAGCTAGTAGACACCACAGGCAACCACTACGATTTCTATAGATTTCATTTTGTGGAACCATTACAATAGTGAAGTTTCCAAGTCAGTCACTCAAGACCTCATATAACATATATTTACAGCAGTTTCACAACATACATTACAGGAAAGAAATTAAAAAATATAACTTGGATTTGCAGAACCATCCTCCACAACCTGAAAGCCAAATCCATTCACCTCCTGAATTCTGTATATCATTAGCAAGTTCACATTTTACTCTTATAACAGAAAGTTAACTTCAACCACCACATGGTGAAAGCAGTTAGTTCAAATTAAATTATTTCACCATTGTTTGAAATGGATCAGTGACAAGGCCACTTTGTCTCTAGAATCAACTGTTCATAGCTAAATACAAACCAGTTAACTGCACTGTTTTAAGGATCTCAATATATATTCATGTCAGAGATGTAGATGGAAGCAAGCCTACACATTCATAAAGCAAAGTCAGATTCCCCATTCTTTCAAGGCAGGTGCCATGATGACATCTAGATAGCATCTGGGCAGGAAGTGTATATCCTGATAGACAGGAGATACTAATAAGGAGAATCAGTGTCAAGAAAGATCAGCATTCACCCTTTCATCACAACATCACTGATTTCTGAAAAGCAGTAAGGGAAAGAACATGAGAAAAACAACAAATGGAAAAATTCTCTCACACCTGTCATGAGAAATAAGCTATCTAACCACACAACAGGAAACAACTTTCTCTAAGAGTATTCTCTCTTTTGTTTTAGCTTCAATGAACAGCTTTCGAAGACAGTTTTCTAAACCAGTTTGTTGAATAGGTTTTAGTCACCTATGTAAACATATTCTCATGCCATACCATCAAGAAATCAAGTTTGATCTTTCTATTACCTGGCAAACAAAAAGGAAAGAAGACAAGAAAAACAAAATGGAATGACAGAGAAGTTTGCAGCAAAAGGCTTCAATCTTAGAAAAGGAAAAAACAAAGGTCAAAAAATGGTGTTTCGCTTCAGTAAACAGAATCCTTCTAAAAATATTTCATTTGTCAAACATTAAGCAAATCGTGCATTAACACACAGCTCTTGCATCAGCTACAGGTTTGCAGATCTGAACATGTCAAAGAGTGCAGCCTGGCAACAGACAGCCAGGAAAGATACTGGGTAAGAGAATGAAAGGATACTCAGCCTGAGAAAATATGAAGTACTGAATAAGAATGTATTAAATGTTTATTACCTTTAGCATTGTTTCTTACCTGATAATTTCATAAATATTTAGAACTGCACTGAGTCATTACTTACTTGATTAAAGATGCATTGAATGCATTGAAAAGCATGCCTGGTTTAAAAAAATAGTTAATTTCTGACTTCTTCCAGCAAGCTGTTCACTGAGACCGCATTTCTTGTAGTCTTCCTTTTCCTCAGTCTCATGTCCCAAACAGTTTTTGAAAAGAAGGTTTTACTAGTATCAGGGTTTTAATTTGGTTGAACACAGGCTAGCATTACTCACAATGACAAAAACACTGGAGGTGTCTTCACTAAGTGAAAATGCAAAGATTTGGCGAGTTCTTCAACTACATCTGCTCCTTTTGGGACACAAAGATCCATGATACTGATTTTTGACTAAATCAACACAACCAGGACAGGAAGAAAAATCTTCTGAGTGTCACAGAAAAGAATACAATGACAAGCTAAAAATGCTATAGACAAGAAACTTCACAAAGATAATGAAACAGAGAAAAATTTCACAGAATAAAGTTTAGCTCTATCAACAAAACTGCAATGTAACAGAGTAAATGTGACTACTTTTAAGTGATGCATTATTTAAACAGATGTGATGTGGATGGCTTATTTTTATTTTGCTCTTCAGCCTAAGAATTGGCCTAAGTATCCAAAGGTCTATTCTGAGACAGGAGCTGCATACTTCAATGCATTTCACATTTACAGTAGATGAGCATAATTTCAAAATGCGGTAGTTATCATAATAAATGACAAATTAACTACAACTGGTAAATTATTCTAGTTTAGGCAATATTGCCTTCAGACTGAAAAATGCAAAAAAAAACCACTGACTGCTGCAGGAATCTACTGATGTATCATGCTATAGACTTCTGCTCGAACTTTTCCATCTAGAAATAAGGCAGTTGCCTCAGAAGCCGTGACGTAGATACACATTCCAAAATGATAGTGTAACTTGGATGACTTCTCTTAAATTTTATGTTGTTGTCAACTCTTTCTAGATATCATTTTCTCCATAATCAATGTTTGCTAATCAGTGCTTATTAATTGGGATGGAAGAAGCAGCAGAGGGAAGTATTCATATACAATATTTAATTCACATATTTCTAACTCAGTAAAAGCTGCAAGATTATGCCATTCCTATGCTTCTCCACTAGAAGCTTCTAAAGCAAAGTAGACAAAAGACGACATAGTTAGGACATTTGTTGCTTAACAGCAGTGTTCAGAAACTATGGCGATCCACATGTATAAATAAAGACCATGTCTTTAACTATGACTCTTCAAAAATTAAACATCTACTTCGAATTACAGTAATACGTCCAGAAAGCAAATACAAAGTATCATGTATTCACACCTTCAGCATTCATCCTTAATTTACAAGCTGGAAACAAAACTGTTCCATGGCAGATCACTGTCAATACGCTCAAATCACCTTCAAGTGTTTTGGTCTTACGTCACAAGCAACAAAAAAATAAGCCATATTTATCAAAGCCAGAAGGGGGTGCTCTGAATAACTTGAGGTGGAGGGTACTGAACTGAGCATTTGCCTTGCACTAATAAAGAGGTCAAAAGCACGCTGTCTTGTTTTCATTTAGGAGCTCACTTAACTTCATGTTACCATACTTTTACAAAAAACAATACAAATAAACAAACAATAACAACAACAAAAACACCCCAAAATAAAAAATCTAAAAGCACTCCTTTTAGGAAAAAGAAAATTCTTCGGTTTGTACTATTGTCATCACAAGGGCAAATTAATCTGTGACAAAAAGCTAGCAACACAAAAACCTCACACGTGTAAATTCCGGTTTTGTGTTCCATGTTTTGCAATCTGTTTAAGATACTAACAAGGAGATACAAGAAAAGCAAAAAAGCCAAAACACCTATGCTACGGGTTTTACCTACACAATGCCTATTCTGACATAATTAGTTCATATCTTTTTAATGTGATTGTCCAGACTTGATCCCTTACACGGAATTATGTCCTGAAATGAAAGAAAAGGCCCTAGTTCATTCTGCCAAGTGTAACACATTATTTCATCTCTACTAGTGCCTTGGCGCATCAGCCTCCCCCCACCCAACACGAGAAAAAGATACGCACATTCCAATCAAGCCTCTCTCAGCGGGGCTCACCCAGTTCCCCCCTCCTCCCTCGCCCCAGGCCTTGCCAGGTTCCCAAATCACCTCTGATTTTAGGTTTCATTTTGTTGTAAACAGCAAAACGAAAGGAGAAAGCTTCCAAAGCGAGGATCCTTACCCTTGAAATCCCGCCATATGCGCAAAAAAGGAGGGTAAATTGTTTTTCCTCTCTCTCTCTTTTTTTTTTTTTTTTTTT
>WEKY01051458.1:1164-15408 GCA_013390045.1 Picathartes gymnocephalus
AGCCCCACCCCATTGTTCTGGATTCATGGAATCCAGATTTCATAACCTGCTCTGAAAAATGACATGGAGGCCAGGATTCCCTTTCCTTCCTCAGGATATTGTGATCTCAGAGGTCTCAATGTTTTGTTTTAATGAGTTTTATGTTTAATGGCTATTTATTTGTTGGATTATTGATCCCAGTCCCACCCCAGCATTGTTCTGGATTCGTGGAATCCAGACTTTATAACCTGCTCTGAAAAATCACAACAAAGCCAAAATTTCCTTTCCTACTTTGGGATATTGTGATCTCAGAGGGCTCAGTGTTGTGTTTTAATGAGTTTTATGTTTAATGGCTTTTTATTTATTGGATTATTGATCCCAGTCCCACCCCAGTGTGGTGCTGAACTGATGGAATCCAGACTTTATAACCTGCTCCGAAAAATGTCAACAAAGCCAAAATTTCCTTTCCTTCTCAGGATATTGTGATCTCAGAGGTCTCAATCTTGTGGTTTTTTTAATGGATTTTATGTTTAATCACTTTTTATTTACTGCATTTCCAGTCCCAGTCCCACCCCAGTGTTGTTCTGAATTCATGGAATTACCACATTCCTAGGGAAGGATTTAAGGCCCTGGGATCACGGTCCCAAACTTTTCCCTCCAGAGAAGAGAGCAGGAAAATCCCAGGCTGGTGGCAAAAGTGGAAATGCCTTTTTTTTGCCCTGCAGTGCCAAGGAAAAAAATGCCCTTTTCCTTCTCTTTTCCCTCTTTTCCAGGCCTACATGTTCAAGTGTGTCCTGAGCTGCTTCAAGTACATCAAAGCCAGCAGGAAGGAGGAGGTGAAAGTGGAGCCACAGGCAGTGGAAAAGGTGAGGAAAAGTGAATTTATTCCTGGAAGTGGAGCCAAAACAGTGGCTAAGGGGAGTAAAAGTGAATTTACTCCTGAAAGTGAAGCCACAAGCAGTGGAAAAGTTGAGGAAATGTGGATTTACTCCTGAAAGTGGAGCCACAAGCAGTGGAAAAGGGGAGTAAAAATGAATTTATTCCTGGAAGTGGAGCCAAAACAGTGGAAAAGGGGAGTAAAAGTGAATTTACTCCTGAAAGTGGAGCCAAACAGTGGAAAAGGGGAGTAAAAATGAATTTATTCCTGGAAGTGGAGCCAAAACAGTGGAAAAGGGGAGTAAAAGTGAGTTTACTCCTGAAAGTGGAGCCAAAACAGCGGAAAAGGGGAGTAAAAGTGAATTTATTCCTGAAAGTGAAGCCACGAGCCGTGGAAAAGTTGAGGAAATGTGAATTTACTCCTGAAAGTGGAGCCACAAGCAGTGGAAAAGGGGAGTAAAAATGAATTTATTCCACAAACAGGAATCCTTTAGGCTGGTGTCGTTTTCTCTGTTTTTTTGGGATGTGAGAGAAATTCCAACCCTTCAAATTCCCAGTAGCAAGTGCTAATAATCAGGTTTTAATTAAATTATATCCATTTAATTTTATTTCTGCATAAGACCTTTAAAGTCATTATCTGAGGAAGGTGAAACTCAGGCATGGCAGATAAATGGGAGTGGATTCCCTGTGATCCCTGATCCGGGAATTTGGGTTTATTTCCAGCTGGACTCTGGGTTCCATCCCTAAAAGTGTTGAAAATCAGCTTTTTCTTCACATTTCTGTCTGAGAGTTTTGGAATTGAAATTTTGTAAGGATGAAAGGGAAGGAAGGAGGGACAACAGGGAATGCTGAGGGGTTTGGAATGCTGAGAGACGTGGAATGCTGAGGATTGGCTTTTGTCCTGGCAAATCTGCTGAGCCCCGTGTGGTGCCCCTGTTGTCCCCCTCTGCAAAATTCCTCAGCTTTCCTTGGGAATGAGGCTGGGATTCCACCCCCTCAGGGGTCCTGGGCCATTTATTGTCCAGGGAATGGGGGCGGCTCTGGCACAGGGAAGATCCAAACCCTGCTGCCCCCAGCCCTGCTGGATCCCTGCCCTTGGTGCTCTTTGGTCCCTGCTTTGATCCCAGCCCAGGAACCCTCCAGGATGGAATCCAGGCAGGGGAACATTCCAGGATGGAATCCAGGCAGGGGAACCCTCCAGGATGAAATCCAGGCTGAGGAACCTTCCAGGATGAAATCCAGGCTGAGGAACCTTCCAGGATGGAATCCAGGCCCAGGAATCCTTCAAGATGAAATCCCTGTGATCCATAACCTTTGATTTTCTCTTCCAGGCCGTGCTGCCGTCCTATGAGGAAGCCCTGGAATTGCCTTCCAAGGATTCTCCCCCTCCCTGCGTGACCGTCTGTGCCTAGCCCGGGGGAGAGGTGGCACCGCGGGCTGCTGGTGCCTCTCCCCCTGGCAGATTCCCAGTCCCCACTCCAGAGCCGTTCCCAGCTTTTTCCAGCCCGATGCCGCCAGGGAACTGCAGTGGGAGCCTTCTCCCACTCTGGCACCTCAATTTCCTGATCCTGGCTCTGATTCCCATCCCTGGAATCCGGGATTTGGTGCCGCGGGGTGCAGGGCTGTCCCGGGCCCTGCCAGCTTTGCTCTGTGCCACCACGATGCTGTTGCTCACCTCTCTCAGGGGTAACTCAGCGGTGACATTTCGGGAAGTGGGATTAGGGGGTGAACAGGCAAGGAATTTTCTCTGGGATGACCCAGCCCTGCAGCTCCACCAGCCAGAATTCCCACAGCAAAGGGATCAGCCAAAAATCCCCCAGGAACTGCAGCTCTCCCCCTGTCTGCTTGTGATGGTTGACAGCGACCCAGGATATCCAGCCCAGCGTTGCTCTGCCATTTCATACCTGAGTGGGTGCATTCTTCTGTGCTTTTATACGACTTGAAAGACGAGTTTCCATTAAAAAATAATGTTAATGGCTTCCCGACTGTGTGCCTGTTTTTTTTGGTGGTGGTGTCGGATGGCTGAGTGAAGGAAGGAATAATTTGATTTCTAAAAAAATTAGTGAGCAAAAAATTATGCTTTGACCTTGCCCTGACGTTATCTCGTGCTTGTGCTGCTTGTGGAGGAAAAACTGATATTTCTATTTCAATTTCCTCTCGAGCTCTGCCTCTCTGCCTTATCAGCATTGATAAGGATCCGTGGCCCGTTCCTGGTGACTCTGCACAGCTCAGATGTCACTGATGGCGCTGCTGATGTCCCTGCAATCAGCACCTGCTCCCCTTCCGGGATAATTTCCTGCTCTTTTCAAACATCTCGGTGTTGAATAAAAGTGGGGTTTTCTCAGCCAGAACCATTCCAGCCTCATCCAGAGCCTGGATCGCAGCCCGGGGAGGCTGCTCTGCTCTGAACCAGCACAAACCAGGCCTCAGCGGAACATTCAACAGGAAACTTCAATGGAATATTCGCAGAGGATGAATAAGAAATGTGCTGCTGTCCCTGCTCTTTTCACTGAATGCGCATTTCTGGACCAGGGAGGAAGAGGATGATGTTGGTTGTATGTTTTCCAGCTGATTTTCCCATCAAGAGGGGATAATTCCCTATTTCTGTGCTCCTTCTCCTTGTTCTGGGCACCAGGATGCTCCGCAGCAGAGCTGGGGGCTGGAAGGGTCCCCCAAATGACATTTCAGTGCCTCCAGTGCTTTTAAACACGCTCATAAATCGCCCCCAAAAGCACAAACCACTCCAGTCCTCCAAGCAGAAAATCAATTTTCTGCCCCCACATCTGCCAATTATTTAACTTTGACTACAGAGCAAGAGAGCAACTCCAAATTCAACCAGGAAACTTTGCAGGAGAGCCCAGAATCTTGCAGAAAGGCCCAGCCCAGTCTCCTGCTTTATTCTGTGGAGAGATTAAAAATGATCTTTGAATTATTAATCAAATTGCTTACAGAACATTCCACACTTCCCTTGGTCACAGCCATGAGGACCAGGTTGATGCTGGAGTTCTCACCTTGGTTGCTCCAAGGCAGGCCTGGAGGAGGCCTCGGGATGGGCTGGCAGGGTTGAGATTCCCTTTGGAAAACACATCCTGCCCTAAATATTCCTTATTAGAGCCTGGGACGTGGTGGGACAACTCTGGGACAGAACATTCCACACTTCTGCTGTCACTCTTGGTCACAGCCATGAGGACCAGGTTGATGCTGGAGCTGTTCTCATTTCTCACCTTGGCTGCTCCAAACCAGGCCTGGAGGAGGCCCCAGGATTGGCTTCCCTTTGGAAAAGCACATCCTGCCCTGAATATTCCTTATCAGAGCCTGTCATGGTGGGGCACAGCTCTGGGACAGAACATTCTGTGGAAAGTCAAGTTGTATGATTTCTACCTGCACCTACCTGTTGTACTTACCTGGTGTACCTACCCTCTTTACACACTCATAATTGTTAAACCAGCCCCGATGGGTACAGCTGTGGTTGTTGTACTTGTTAAAATGCTTGCTGTTAACTACAGTTATTACAATTGGATTGAATGGCCCAAGATGGCGCTGGCCAGGGGTGCCCTGGAACTTTCCACCAAAGAGTTTTATCAAACACAGGCCACACCCCTTGGCCCCCGAACCAATGGAGAACCAGGATTCAGAACTGACCAATCCGCGGGCGGATTGAAAACCCAACCAATCAGGCTGAGCCTGGCCTCTATAAAAGGAGGCACCTGAGCCCAGCTCGGGGTCTTCTGGACCAGCTCCTGAGAGAAGAAGGAAGATCCTGCCCTGGAAGCATCAGGATAGCGCTTCTCCTCCTTCGGATGACCGGGACTGCTCTGGTGGACTGCGCCATCGCCCCCCAACGAGCCACCCTTAATAGATTGTCTACCTAATAAAGCTGAAGTTCGCTAAGAGCTGAAGTCCTTGCTTTTACTTCTGACAATTCCACACTTCTCCTCTTGGTCACAGCCATGAGGACCAGGCTGGTGCTGGAGCTGTTCTCATTTCTCACCTTGGCTGCTTCAAACCAGGCCTGGAGGAGGCCTCGGGATTGGCTTCCCTTTGGAAAAGCACATCCTGCCCCGAATATTCCTTATCAGAGCCTGGCATGGTGGGGCACAGCTCTGGGACATCCCTCCAGGATCCTCCCACCCAAACCCCATTCACTGGGGCTGCCCAAAGGTGAAATGCTGGCGATTCCCTCGGTTTCCAAACCAGAGGAGGGTTCCTCAGTGGGATCCCACTAAATCGTGTTAAAACCCCTCCTCCACCTCTTTCAGTGGTTCAGATTCTCCCTCTAATTAAATTCCCACTAATAATGGGGAATGCTCCTGCCTGTTTAGTGACTGCAGCAGGATAAATCTGTCCCCGGGCCTCTTGCTTTAATTGACTTTGATAATAGAGCTGGAATAGCTAAAATGTGTTCAGGACGTGTCTGGCAGAGCTGGCGTTGGTTTCAGTGTGGGTTCACACCTGGCCTAACTGAGCCTGGCTCTAACCAAGCCAGCCCTTCTCCTGCCTGGGGCATTTTCTCTCCAGGGCTCAGCATTCCAGCATCCCAGTTCTCTGCGAGAGGCTCCAAACCTGATAAAATATGTGGATTTATTGTGAGTTCCCAGCCAGGCCAGGGCTGAGCTCGAGACAGGACGTGGGGTTGGGTTTCTGAAACGCCACAAGGCTCGGCCAACACAAACTGAGCCCAGCCTGGCCCAGGCTGCTCTCAAGCCCCACCATGGCCCTGCCGCTGCTGGGCGTGAGCTGACAAAAAACCCTTTTGAATGCCCCTGTTATTCTGGTTTGGCCGCTCCAAACTGGTTTAGTGGTGTCTCCCCAGCCCAGGCTGAGACCCAGCTCACACAAAGATCCCGAAGCTGTTCCAGGCTTCGTTTTGGTCAGTGCAGAGGAGAAATGAGCAGCAGCTCTCTGGTGGAGAGGGAAGGTTGAGCTGAGGGTTCAGCTGAGGATCTCAGCACTGGCAGCACGGATAAATGAGAGGGTCTTGATTGAACCAACAAAATCTCCTGGAGTTTGAGATGCTCCTGGACTCCAGGGATGACCATTAAATTCCCTGGCTGCCTGGGGCTTTTTCCACCCACCAAAAGCTCCAGTAGGAAAGGGGATTTCGTGGAACATTCCTGCCAATGGATGTATTTTACAATGGCTTTGGATGGGCTTGGAGCAATCTGGGATAGTGGAAGGTGACCCTGCCCATGGCAGGGAGTGGCACTGGATGAGCTTTAAGATCCCTTCCAACCCAAACTATCCCAGGATTCTGGAAATCTCTGATTCTTGGCGGTTTTGTGTGTTTTACCTTGATCCATCCGGGGTTTTGGCTCATTCACCTTGGAGAAAAGGAGCTGCCCACACAGTGACCACATTTACAACTGGTAAATCTTATCCTGCTGTTCATCCATAGAATCATCAAATTGTGGAATATCCTCAGCTGTAAGGACCCACCAGGATCATGGATTCCAGGCCCTGCCCAGACCCCCCAACAATCCCACCCTGGGCATCCCTGGGAGCTTTGTTCAAGGTTGGATGGGACTTGGAACAGCCCGGGACACACCCGTGGCAGGGGTGGCACCGGATGGGATTTAAGATCCCTTTCAACCCAAACTATTCCAGGATCCTATAATTGAGATTGGCAAGGTCAGAGAATCACAGAAGATCCTCAGGGGAAAGGGATCCAAGAGGTTGATCCAGTTCCAGCCCCTGACCCTGCCCAGACCCCCCAGCAATCCCAGCCTGGGCATCCCTGGCAGCGCTGTCCAAAGGCTCCTGGAGCTCTGGCAGCCTCAGGGCCGTGCCCATTCCCGAGGAAGGGAGGGAAGGAGGTCTGGGCCTCCAGGCCTTTGAAGTCCAGGGAGACCCTGGACACGTGCTCAGACTCTGGGATGTTCTCAGCCCATCCAGGCTCTGGGATGTTCTTATCTCATCCAGGCTCTGGGATGTTCTCAGCCAATCCATGTTCCAGTGGAAGCTGGATTTTAACTGGAAAACCATCCCGTTGTGAGGGGAAACTCAGGAATGCACCACAACCTCAGGTGTTTCATAGAATCCCAGGTTACCCTGCAGGAGAAGGGACCCACAGGATCGTGGATTCCAGCCCCTGTCCCTGCCCAGACCCCCCAGCAATCCCAGCCTGGGCATCCCTGGCAGCGCTGTCCAAAGGCTCCTGGAGCTCTGGCAGCCTCGGGGCCGTGCCCATTCCCTGGGGAGCCTGGGCAGTGCCCAGCACCCTCTGGGGGAAGAGCCTTTCCCTCATCTCCAGCCTGAGCCTGCCATGGCCCAGCTCCAGCCCTTCCCTGGCTGCTGTCCCTGTCCCAGGGAGCAGGGATGGGAGCTGCCCCTCGGGAGGAGCTGCAGATCCCTGAGCTCTCTGCTCCAGCTGGACACACCGAGTGCCCTCAGCTGCTCCTCCAGACCCTTCCCCATCTCCGTGTCCCTTCCTTGTTGCTTTCTAACACCTTTAGACCTTTTTTCTATTGTGACACCCAAACCTTCACAAAGTTCCTGAGCCATCCCAGGCATTTCTGACGCAGGAACAACCTCAGGGACTCCTGGGTTGGACCAGAACTGAGGAGTTGCACAGGTGGAGAAATGCAGGCATGGGTGGAGGAGCAGAGCCTTGCAGGTGGTCAGCAGGAGAGGCAGGAAGGGTGCCCCGGAGCCAGCTGAGTCCCAGGGGAAGCTGTGGGCACAGGGAACCAACAAAAAGTGATCCCTGTGAAATAAGTGTGACCCGTAAAACACACAAACACGGCCCAGCCATAAACAGCATTTGCTATTTCCAGCGGCGGCCCCAAGGATATTTGCCAGCTCTTTGCCGCTGGAAGGATAAACAGAAATTCCTTTGATCCTGGCTCGGTGCAGGGGTTATTTTCAAAGCCGTTCCTGCCTCCCGAGCCCTTCCCTTGCCCGGCTCGTTGGATGCTTTGCTCTGCCCCCACTGCTGTAATTCCACGTTGCCAGAGTGGGAAATGGGGATGCAGGAGGTCGGGAGAGGTCCCTCCATCCCTCAAACCAAAACAGAAACATTTTGGGGGTGAAACGCAAGAATTGGGACTTTTGTCATCATTTCTCTGAGAGGTGAGAGGCGGGGCTGGGAGCGCAGCTTGGAACACTCACCTGGAACATCAAAGGAAGCCAGAAATAGGCAGGAATTCTGGAGCGTTTTGTAAAACCCTGGAGTTTTCTGGAGGCTGGAGGGCAGCAAAGCTGTGTTTACTACAGCTCCAGGGTTTGTTTGGAGTGAAATAAAACCCAACAGCAAACAAATCCGAGTTTGGCTGCTGCTCCCTTCCCAGCCTTTTTATTCTGCCTCATCCGTGGGACTCAGGCACCCTCCAGATCCCTTCAGAGAGGAATTTCTCCTCCAGGGTTCCAAAAATAAAGAAAAATCCAGTACTTAACTCATGGCATCATTAAGGTTGGAAAAAACCTTTAAGATCCACAAGTCCAACCATGGTCACCAATAAACCACGTCCTAAAGTGCCCAATCCACACATTTTTTGAGCAATTCCAGGGATTTGACTCCACCACTGCCCCAAGCAGCCTGTGCCAATTCCTGACCGCCCTTTCCATGATGAAATTTTTCTTAATATCCATTTAAAACCTCTCCTGGCCCAGCCTGAGGCGATTTCCTCGTCCTGCCTTCTGCTGGATCTCCACTGGAAGTTCAGGAACATCCTGAGATCCCTGATTTCCTGTTTTCCCCCAGAAAACCTTCCCATTTTTCTGGGGCGTTTCCCTGGCAGTGCCTCATGGGCTGCTGCTGCATTTTGATTTTAACACTTGGGCTGGCTCCAGGGTGAAATTTACAGCGAGATGTTAAATGCAATCAGGGGGTGTTTATTGGAAATACGGAAATACAAACCTAAAATGCAGTTTTTTGAACTAAAACTCCAGCAGAACAAACGGCACGAGTGAGATGCCACCTCTAAACAAGAGCTGATGTCAGTCCCGTGGAAAATCAAATGTTGTTTTTCCTGGCTTTTCCCAGCTGATCAGCATTCCTGGGAAGGGCTGTGATGGAGAAATCTGCATTTATATCATTTATTCCATCAGAGTTGTTTGGCTGCTGATAAATTGGGAGTTGCCACCTCTCCCAGCTTTGATTTTGCTTTGGCATTTTCATTTTAGAATTTTCAGGACTTATCCTTAAGCTGGGCTTTGCTTTCCCTGCCCCAAGACTGGCAGGTTTGGCACTTTGAAGGTGGAGGTGTCCAGCAGAGCGGAATTCTGTCACAGGGAATTGGCAAACCAGGGGTTTGCAAACCAGGAAATTTGTCTGGAAAACAACAGAGGATCCGATGGAGGACAGGAGCAATGAGGAAACCACGAGGAATTTGAGGAATCTTGCAGAGCTTTGAAAGCGAAGGAAAACCAAAGCTCTTTCTCCTGCCGGGGATGATTCCCAGCTGTCCGTGCTGGGGAGAACAAACTGCAGCTCCTGAGCTCTTGGAATCACAGAATCCCTCAGGCTGGAAAGGACTTCTGGCATCACCGAGTCCTTCTGTCACCCAGCACCACCAGGGCCACCCCCGAGCCTGTCCCCAGGGGCCACCTCTGTGCCCTCTCAGGATATTCCAGGGATGGCGGCTCCACCACGTCCTTGATTCCACCTGATCCAATGCTTCAAATGTTTTCCCTGAGGAAATGTTCCCAAATATCCAATCTAAACCACTCCTGGAGCAACTTAAGGCCGTTCCCTCTCCTTCTGTCCCTGTTCCCTGGCAGCAGATCCCAAAATCCCCCGTCTGTCCCCTCCTGGCAGGGAGTTGTGCAGAGCCACAAGGTCCCCCCTGATCCCCCTTTTCTCCAGGCTGAGCTCCTTTCCCAGCTCCCTCAGCCTCTCCTGGGGCTCCAGCCCCTTCCCTGGACACGCTGCAGCCCCTCCATGTCCTTCTTTTCCAAAAAGCGCCCCCAAAATTCAAGGTGTGACCTCACCAGTGCCCAGCACGGGGGACTCTGACCCCTTTTCCTTCAGCACGAGCAAGGTGGAACCAAAACTTTCTGGTTTTCCATCAGCAGATTGAAAGTGGGGATTTGGTGTTTTAAAGCAGCACTTTTGGAGTCGGGATCCGTGGATTTGAGGGTGTTGGAGGAGAGGCAAATCCTCCCCGTGCCAGGGCACGTGGAGGCCGCAGGAGCAGCAGGGCCACGCTGGGGCCAGCACGGGCCATTGCTGCTTTGTGTGTTTGCCTTGCAGGCAGGCTGGGGAAGAGCTCGCAATGCCTATTTTCCCCCTGAAATATTGACTCCAGTGTTCTCCCCCCTTCTCGGGGGCCTGGGGAGAAATGATGTTTCGTATTTTAAAAATAAACAGCGCTTTTCCAGAGGCATCAATGCAGCCCCAGAGCTCCCAGCACACCTTCGCCTCTCGCCCCCTTTTCAAGGCTTTAATGCTGCTTGTGTGCCACAAGCTCTGCTGGTGAAAACATCCACCTGAAATGTATTTATCTTTGCTAATTAACAGCAGAATGACACAGAGCAACTTTATATTTTCCCCTGCAAGAGCAGCCATAGAGGCTTCATTTATGGAGGGCTCTGAATGATCCCCATTCATGGGCAGCAAGTGCTGTCTGCACCAAGGGATCCTTGTGTGCAGGGCAGGAAAACAGGAGAAACCCCAGCCCAGACAGGTCCAGGGCAAAGATGTCCCAAATTTCAGGCTTTTATTTCACTCTGGGCCCTGCTGGTCAGAAATGGGTGGGGGCAGTTTTATGTATTTGGGGAGCAAACTCTGCTGTGTGAACACTGGAGGGGATCAGGGAGCAGTGATTGATGTGTTTGCACTGCCCTAAATCCGTGGTTTTATAAATATATCCATGAAAGCACCCACAGAGGAAGGGAAGGGGGGGGGAAGGGACCTTAAATCCCATCCAGTGTCAGCCCTGCCATGGCAGGGACACCTCCCACTGTCCCAGGCTGCTCCAAACCTGGCCTTGGAAATTGCTTGGAATTATTCTGGAAATTGCTCTATCCACTTCCCAAGTCGTAGACTGTTACAAACAAAATTGAGCTTTAGAGAAAAGCCTACAATTACGGCAGGCAGATATCACCAAATATCCATCTTTTGGAAGACAAAAAAATATTCGTGTCTCAGTAGACACATTTTCAAGTGCAATCTTTGCATCTTTGCATCTTTGCAGGCGAAACGGCCAAGCATGCTTGTCAACACTTCTTGCAAGCATTTGCTTCACTAGGTGTACCTCAAGAAATAAAAACATCCAGGGGCACCCACAACTCCTCTGGGAATTCCATCCCACCCCTTCCCACCCTCCTAAGGAAGAATTCCATGCCAATATCCCATCTAACCCCACTCTTTTTCAGTTTGAGGCCATTCCCTGTGTCCTGTCCCTCCATCCCTTATCCAAAGTCCTTCTCCATCTCTCCTGCAGCTCCTTCAGGCACTGGAAGGCCTCAGTTAGGTCACCCCAAAGCTTCTCATCTCCAGGTGGAACAATCCCAATCCTGCCAGCCTTTCCTCATGGCACAGCTGCTCCGTCCCTCACCCGGAGCATTTCCTCCTCTTGACTGAAAATTCCCAGAGCTGTCAGCTGAAAATCTGGGATTGATGCTGCAGGAAGACACAGGGACAAATCCATGCTGGTTTTGCCTGAGAACACGGCCAGATTTTGGTATTTTAATTAAGACTTTTAATGTTAGAGGGTTTAGAGGAGCCTGGCAGCTTCAGGAAGGACAGGTCCTTTTTTCCCCTCATCAAAGAGCCTTTCTCCCCAGGAGCTCCCAGGCTGCTGAGGAGCTTTTGGAGGAAAGAGAGACTCTGGATAAGGGAAGAGAAAGTGGGCTTTGAGTTAAAAGGTGCTTTGCATGGCCCTGCACTCACACAATGCAGATTAAATGGATGAGGGATCCAAGGATGTGCTGCAGGAAAAGATGAGCAGGACCTAATCCATGCGAGGAGCAGGGCTTTAATCAAGGGTAAAACAGTCGCTAAAAACACAGAAAATAGATGCAGTGCTTTGTGACAAAGCCATCGTTAAATCCCTCTTCCCCCGCTACCAAATCTTCCCGCTGCTCCGCCACAAAGGAGACACCGGATTTCTCCTCATTTGCAGCACCCTCGGCCTCGGTGGCTGATGGAGATTTTTGGGTTTTGTGGCAGGAGCTGCATCTCCCTCGTGTGTACGGAGCTGAACGCTGCACTGCCAACCTCAGCGACACCCCGCAGCTGTCCGTCCGTCCGTCCGTCCGTCCGTCCCCAGCCTCTCCCGCTCATCCACTTTGGGTTCTGCGTTTTAGGTTCTATCCCTCTCTGCCCTCCCCGCTCTGCTCACAGGGGCTCAGCCGCACGCAGGAGCTTCTGTTCCCTGCAGGAAAACTCCCCTGCATCCCGGGCTTTCACCCGGCTCCCAAAACCTCTCCCTGCTTTCCTGTGCCCCTCTCCGCTGCTCTGAGTGGAATCCCTGATCCCACAGGACGCTGTCCTGCCCTTGGCACAGCGGGGACTGACAGGGACCCGTGTGAGGCTGGCGCTGTCCCCTCCCTGGCACCCCCAGCCCCTCTGCTTTCCTATGCCTCTCCTCTGCTGCTGCTCCGAGCGGAATTCCTGATCCCACAGGGATTTCCTGCCCTTGGCACAGGTGGGGACTGACGGGGACCCGTGTGCCACTGGCGCTGTCCCCTCCCTGGCCGTGCAGGAGGAAGGACACGAGCCTGGCAGCCCCAGCCCCTCCGCTTTCCTGTGCCTCTCTCCGCTGATGTTCTGAGCGAAATTCCTGATCCCACAGGACGCTGTCCTGGGTTCGGCACAGTGGGCACTGACAGGGACCCGTGTGAGGCTGGCGCTGTTCCGTTCCCGGCACCCCCAGCCCCTCCGCTTTCCTGTGCCCCTCTCCGCTGCTCCGAGCAAAATCCTTGATCCCACAGGGATTTCCTGCCCTTGGCACAGGTGGGGACTGACGGGGCCCGTGTGACACTGGCGCTGTCCCCTCCCTGAGCTCTGCCAGGGGAAGGACACGAGCCTGGCACCCCCAGCCCCTCTGCTTTCCTGTGCCTCTCCTCTGCTGCTGCTCTGAGAGGAATTCCTGATCCCACAGGACGCTGTCCTGCCCTCGGCACAGTGGGCACTGACAGGGGCCCGTGTGACACTGGCGCTGTCCCCTCCCTGGCACCCCCAGCCCCTCCGCGTTCCCCGGCTCTGCGGGCAGCAGCCGCTCCCTGCCAGCCCCACCCCAGCTCCCCAGGGCTGCTCTCACTGGTGCCACTGTTCCAGCCCCGCATTCCCCACCTTCCCCCGCCCCGGGGCCCTTTATAGCTCCCCGTGCCCTCAGCAGCAGCAATGGGGCCATTGTGGGGGGCTGGGGGCCGGCGGGGCAGGGCAGGGCTGGGCATCGCCCCCTCCCCAGCCTGGAGCAGCATCTCCTCCTGCTCCTTCCTGCTGCCCCTCTCCCCTCGCTGCCCCCCCGGCCGCCGGCGCGTCAGGGGCTGGCTCGGAGCCTCGGCAGAAGGGCAGGTTAATACTCGGGGCCAGGGCTCTGCCCCGCACTCCCAGCCCGGCTCAGCCATGGCCAGGATTTGCTCTGCCCTGCTGCTGTCGCTGCTGCTGCTCCTGCACAGCCTGGGCGCCTGCGGGGCCCCTCCGCAGCCCCGCGGTGAGTGGGGAGCCGGGGGGGCTGGGGGAGGGCCGAGGGTCCCGCTGCGCCTCCTGCCCCGAGCTGGGGAGGGCAGCGAGGAGGGAGTGCCCGGCAACAGCCGGGGAAGGGAAGGAGCTGTGCCCGGCGTGTCCTCAAGGCTGCAGCGCCTGGGGCTGGGTTGGCTCCCGTGGGGACAGCACGGGTGGCCCCGGGTCACCCCCTGGGGCTGGAGGAGGCCCAGGCGGGACACAAGCTCTGCTCGGCCTCCCCTCTCCAGCTCCTCAAGGGATGCCCTGGCTGGGAGCTGGAGCAGGAGCTGGTTCGTCCTGGGTCATCCCCCGAGCACCAGGTGCTGGGAATGGGACTTTCCTTGGGAGTTCTTCATTTGCTCCTGAGAGAAATCCTGCTTTGTTTGACCTCCCAGGTGGGGAGCAGGTGAGCTGCACAGGCTCTGAATCCCAGCCTGGAATGAGTGTCAGCAAGGGACGGACACCCGGGAAAGGGATGGACAGGCAGGGAAGGAATGGACACCCGGGGAAGGGATGGACAGGCAGGGAAGGCATGGACACGCAGGGAAGGGATGGACAGGCAGGGAAGGGACGGACACCCAGGGAAGGGATGGAAAGGCAGGGAAGGGATGGACCCAGGGAAGGGATGGACATGCAGGGAAGGGATGGACACCCGGGGAAGGGATGGACACCCGGGAAAGGGATGGACAGGCAGGGAAGGGATGGACAGGCAGGGAAGGGATGGACACTCAGGGAAGGGATGGACAGGCAGGGAAGGGATGGACACGCAGGGAAGGGAT